>PVIC010011828.1:0-40720 GCA_004025085.1 Thryonomys swinderianus | reverse complement strand
TTTTTTTTTTTTTGAGACAGGGTCTCACTTTGTAGTTCAGGCTAGCCCTGAGTTCACTATGTAGTTCAGGCAAGCCTCAAATTCAGCAATCTTCCTGCCTCAGCCTCCCAAGTGCTGAGATTACAGGCTTGAGCCACCAAACCCGGCATTGTGGTGTGTGGTACTGATTGCTTGTGGCTGTGAGTCACCATGCCTGGTATTGTTTGTGGTTACTGGGGATCCAACCAGGGACCTTGTGCTTGCTAGGCAGGCACTGGAATCACTGAGATAAATCTGTGGCCCTGAGATCACACTCTTGAGTGTAAACTATGCTTTACATTCCTTTCTTCCTCCTCTGCTGGGAACTAAATCAAGGATTTTGCACTTTATGTGTTCTTCCATTGACTTATAGCTCCACCCCGCCTCTACTTTTTAACTATTTTTATTTTGAGAAGGGGTCTCTTCAGTTGCTCAGTCTGGCCTTGAACTTGCCAGCTCCTGTCTTAGCTTTCCAAGTAGCTAGGATTTCAAGCAGGTACCACCATGCTTTGCTTAAAAACTCCCTTTTCTGCAATTTCTAGTGTAGAACTATAGACAAAAACCATCACAAAGACACTCCTGCTATAGCATCTCGTCCCAGCCTGGATGATTGCTTAACGTGCAGTGGTGCATTTCTTTCACTCATTTTTTTTGTTTGTTTCATTTTTCATTCATTCATAGCCTTAAAAATAGAGTGTCCTTGGTAGTAGTACATCAGCGTCCCTTTTCCAGGCAACAAGCAGGGCCTATGATATATATTGTTTTTGCTATTGTGTCTTTGACTCATGACCAAAACTGATGTTTGTAAGTGGGATTTTGTCAGCTGCTGGTAGACTCTGGTTCTTCCCTTTTACTGTAGTGTAGATGGGCCCATTCACTCCCATGAAATTATGCTTCATTTGCCTGAACAAATGGGTATATATCAACTGATTTTACCAACATTTCAAAATATACCCAAGAATATCACAGTGTTAGGTGAGAATAGGAGTACTGGCCCTTGGAAAGAGAAGGGTGAATGATCTAGTACCTATTGAGACACAAAGTTATTACTTAAATGAGCAAAAGTTACTGGTTATAGAGTAACTTATGAGAACAAAAAGGCTTTGTCCATGTGTCCTTTAGAAAAGTTTACCATTGACTACTCATTGCTGCTGAAAGCTTGCTTTTATTGGGGGCTGATTCGCCTGCATGATAGACCATCTGGCACTTCAAAACTTCTGAAACTTTCAGAGACAATGATTGTCTCTGGCGGCATTAACTTTCAAGCAGAATGTGACCACTAATTTTGGAATAGATAGCAACTTAGAAAGATACATGTGTTTTTATTGGGGAATTTCCTATCTACTGATTTAATTTTGTATGAAAAAATAGCATGTGCTATGGTAAAATTTTCACAATTTTTTGTATAAGTAGAAGAGACTTCAAATAAACAATCCACTCTAGATACGTAGATTTCTAGTCCATCATCAGAGGTTATCATGATTGCTATCTTAGAGATCTTTCTAGAAATATTATCAACAGATCTCTCCAGAAATATCATAGATTATACTTTTGTAGAATCACCTCACTATCACACATACTCATATCTTAGAGAATTTTTTACCAGCACATAGAAATTATTTCCCTCTTTTCCATAACTATATAGCATTTCATTGTATGAATCTGCCATATTATATCTACACATATTTCTCTTGAAAGCATTTAGACTGCCTTAACTTTTTGTTGTATCATGTAGGCCTTGTTATACTTGTCTATGCACATTTGTAAATTCTTAGGCAGATAATTTCTGAGTTAAAGGTTATATGTATTTTAATAGTTTATGGGTGCTCTTGTATTATTTTTTGGTCCCAAATTTAGCAGATTCTAATAATCTTCAGAAAATATAATGGTTTAGCTTATTTCTATCAAACATAGGAATCCTTTATTCTTGTTGGCCTGGTGATCCTAAGCATATTGTATAAAGTCATAGTCTGTAAAATATATTATTGGGAATTTTGGAGGAAGAAAGAAACAAAAGCATAATGTAAAGTTCAATGGCAGGGCAAATCTATGAGGGAGTGAAACAGATTCAGAATACACCTTGGGGCAGAGGAAGGGTAGCTATCATCTGGAGTCTCTGGATGCACTGTGTAAGTGTTCTGCATGAGAAGTGTATTGACTGCTCATTGCTGCTGTGAGAGAAGGTGCATCATGACTAGGATATGGAAGCAGATTTTGCAGGGAATTCTGAATGGGAAACTAAGTAGAAGATGGCAAGGACAAGTGTGATTAAGAGTTAAGTCAGTAGCTGAACTGTGATTGGATTAGCTTGTAAGCATTAAAAAGGACTTCCTGGCTCAGTATTCATGGATGTAGTTGATCTCATGAGGTTAGTTTGAACTTACTGTGTCTACCAGGGTTCAGTTCCTCAAATACACTTTTATATTCTAGGAACTATATCTTCTTGGGAATGGATGTTTTCAGCTTGTAAAGGAAAATAATACTTTCAATTTTGATCAACTTGCATTATTTGTTGCTATCACTCAAACTTGTATTTTAATTTGACTTTCATTTTCTAAAGTTGGGCTGGGAAAGAAAGCTGGGGAAACATTTAGAAAACCTTGTAGAACCTTCTTTCTAGTGCCCCAGGCTTATGCTGGCCTTAGACATCTGGAATTTTGAGGCTTGGCTGCCTGAGATTATTTCAGACTTTTTAATGCTGCGTATTTTTTTAGAAAGGGAATGGTTTGGAAACATTAACTTGTCTTGGCATTATTTTTAGTCACCTAATAAAGTGTTTTCCAGATCATTAAATATTTAGAAGGCTGTTGAAGGCTGACCCCTGCACCTCGTGGCTCAGAAGTACATTGGCTGGCATTTCTTTTCCTAAACCCTTTCCCCAGCCACCCACTCTCCTTAAGAAGAAAAATGTGTGTATTTTAATATTCATATTAGAATCTCCTGGCTATGAATTATGCACATTTATAATACATGAAATCATTTTCTTATGAATCACAATTATATTTACTATCACCCATATCATAATCAACATAGATGCCATTATTGAAAAGATGAACATTAAAAATAGTTCTTTGTGTACAAAGTGTGTTGTCTTGACTTCCTGGGATAAAAGGAGAGTTCCCCTTTTATCAGGGGGCCGAGGCCTCCATCTCTAGGTTGAACTCTCTGCCCTTTTGGGCTGTATATTACCTTAAATGGCTACCAGCTGACAGACTTTGCTGCTGGTTGGTGTTCACTGGGAGGTATAATGAATGGAAGAGCCTCTCCTAATAGAACCACAGTGGATTAGACAGCGGATTGAAATCTCAGATCATGACTGGAGTCTCATAACTATTTTGTTTTTGAATTCTAAACCCAAACTTAGCAGGATTATGAAAAGAAGAATTGTGGGTATTTCTTTTACAAGAAATAAACTGGATCTTTCCTTGAGGCAGACTGGCTTCCAGCAAATAATTTCTTTTTTAACTGATGCCCAAAGTCTTCATTTTAGTAACAAATGACTGAGCCATCATGCACGGATTTATTCGTAATCACCTATTGACCTCCATATGCTTTACTTTAGGGGCTTCTCAGAAGGCTTTTTCTTTTCCTTTCTTTTTTTTCTTCCTTTTGGTTCTTTATAGTGGCCAGTATAAAGAGAACCCTGTTAGGTTTTACACAGAAAACATATTTTATCTTTACAGTTTTAAAAATTTGAAACTTTATATTTAGTGGGGAGGATGGTTTAAAGTCTACTATTGAAGTAAGATATAATTTGTTTTTCAACAAAGCAGTTAAACTGTTCTGTTTCCTTATGTTTGATCCCAAAAGATGTTCTCCTTGCTCTAACAAAATTGCTATGTCAACTTTTAACATATTATACAAAATATAGTTTTTGTTCTGTTTCTTTTTTGAGAGAGAAGTTCTCGCTTTGTAGTTCAGGCTGGCCCTGAGCTCACTATGTAGCCCAGGCAAGCCTCAAACTCAGCAATCCTCCTGTCTCTGTCTCCTGAGTGCTGGGATTATAGGCGTGAGCCACCACGCCCTGCTATACAAAATATAGTTTTAAATGTGAAATATTTTCTTATTAGTCTAACCTATGAAAGTTCTTACCGAAGTCATTTGCCACTGGAATGTGGATTTTGTTAAGTAATTTAGATACAGATTTTATTGTTTCCATTGCTGAGTTTCCTGGACTTCTCTGTGGTTCTGAAACCTTCAATTTTTCATGGAAAATGTGTTTATGTTTGAGACATGGCTCATTTTCCTGGGGATTCTTTGGGTACTTGGCTCTCATTCCTTATAGGTATTGATAGTGTTAAGTTTATTCTACTTTTTGAGGACAAGAGAATAATTTATTTGTACACTAGTGTAAACTAGCAGTTCAGTCTTTGGTGCTATACTGCTTGCTGTCACTAGAGACCACTACTTTTTCTTTTCTTTTTTTTTTTTTTTTTTGAGACAGGGTCTCACTTTGTAGTTTAGGCTGGTCCTGAGCTCCCTGTGTAGCCCAGGCAAGCCTCAAACTCAGCAGTCCTCTTGTCTCTGCCTTCCTCTGTAATCCGTCTGCTGAGATTACAGGGATGAGTCACCACACCTGGCGATTACCTCCTGGTTTTTACATAAATGACCTCCTCATCTTTTAATGCTTTAGAATAGTTTGGGGTCTGCACATACTTGGTATGAGCAACACCTCATGCTCAGTCTCTTAACACCAGATAATCAGTAAATGAATAAAAATAACATTTCAGTTGCTTTCTACTGTTTTAATAAGATTATAGTTACTCTGTAATTAAAATTACTTATGAACTAATGACTATATTTTTCTCTTGAATGATCCTGTGTAATTTTGAATGAACCTTTTGGAATATGGAATTGCTTGATTTTATGTGCCATATCTTGCCTTTTTCTACGAGAGTGTGATCATAACTAGGCTTGTTCATATCTTAGCTTTTGATATTTTATAACTCACATTAAGGGAGCTTTATTTAGTGTTTTCTCTGCTGCACTGGTGGAGGATGACAGTTTTGAGAAAGGGTAGTTACAGAAAGGCTAACTTCTAGACATTTTGCTATAGAATGGTTGGGAACATACTTATGTTCTCTTTCTCTAGCCCAGGGCACATGCACTTAAATCACCTCCATGAAAGCTCTTTGCTCTTATCTTTTGGGAAGAATCACTCCTAGGAATTTCCCTCATGTGTGTGGCTTGTGTTACGCCTCATGCAAGGATACACGATTTTGGGGATTCTCCTAATACCGTATCATCCTTCTCTTGGTGTGAGAACTCTCCATGATAGGAAGCGACTTTTGAGAAAGACTGTGGTGGTCGACTCTGTGCTCCTGTAGTTCCCTCTCCTGCTATGTGCACAGAGATGGCTTGTTTACACATGTCTCTGATCACAGTCATCCAGCGCCCTGGGTGGTAGCTGGAAGTTTGCCCAGCTGAGAAAAACTGTTCCTTTTCTCTCTCTCCTGTATTTATTTATTTATTTTTTTGTGGTGGTGGTGATGGGTGATGGTGTGGGTGGTTTCTTTTGTCTTGTATTTATGTAAAAAAGTTTATTTGCTGCTGTTGAAAGATCTCAGTATGTGGCCCCAGAATCCTGATAGACCAGGTTCCCTGGCTTGGTCAGCTTCTCTGTGAGTTTCTTCTCTTAAGTTTCCGATGGTTGGTGTTCAGGCTGATTCCAGTCCACCTCGGAGCTGAGTTGCAGATGGTCTGAGTTGCAGATGGTCTTTACATATTAATTTCTGCACAGCCATTAGGTCAGTACATTTGCTTTTGGAATTAATGGTATCTGTGTAGTCATCTCAGTTTGGTTCACTAAGGTGAAACACATTGTGTTAGAAATCCCATAGTACTATTTTGCCACTGGGGACATGTAGGATTTTATGAATAAATAATGAAAATATTTTGCAAGCTTGTTAAGTTTTGTATAGATGACCATATGTAAAACACATGCTATTTAAATAATAAGTTGGAAACTAAATAGAAAGAAAAATGGCTCACAAATCTAAAACATAACCATGTTGTATTTTGAAAGCTGATAGGTTTTTGTTTTTTTCTGCTGTGAAGTGGAATCTCTTCATATGATTAAATGAATCCTTACAATTTTGAGATTTAAGCAATTAAAATGGCCTATTAGGAGGTGCATATTCTAATTTAAGGGTATCTATTTTTCCTTTGTGTTTGGTCCTGATATGAAAAGTAAAATTAGTTACATTAGGATTAACATCATCCCATTCATGACATGTTGCCATTAAAAGCACTGTTTATGATGAAACGTTGTACACAACTGAAGACATGTTTCATACGGACATTCCTGCCATTCTTAGCTTGGAACAGGGTGCATAATCTGAGTATGGAGACTGTAATCAGGATTGAACTTCTTCCTCTAAAGTGATCACATTGAAAACTGTGTAGAAGACTGTCTCTGAGAGCCAGTAATAATTCAACAGCAATATAATTGGTTGTTTCTCACACTGTGAGTAGTTTCACTTTTTTGGGGATCAGGAATGAATAAGATCTCCATATGAAACCAGTCTGAATGATTTTCAGTGACATCAGTGAGGTCAACTCCCCCCCGCCCCCGAGAATGTTTTCCCCATCACTGTACCTTTAAAACCTTTTTAAAAAGAAATAATAAAATCAATCACTCCCGGGTGCCTTTGTGACCTGTATTGTGTCTGACATCTACTCCTTTTTCTTTGCATGGGTGGGATCCCGGTGGGAATGTGGACCCTGTGACCCATTCAGCACAGAGACAATGTGAGAGATACTGTACTGAAGTTTGGGGCAGGGAGGCCTCCAGGAAGTGGGAGTGAGCTTCACTTCAAACTGTGTGAGGGGTGGTGGAAAGGGAGGATGCTGATTAAAATAATAAACAACTGCTGGAAAGAGCAGTCAGTTACCAGAGTGCTGTCAGACCGGGCAGGGAGCTGCTGGGCTGAGCTGACTGGGGTTGCTCTGCCCTGCTGCTCACCCTGCCAAGGGGACCATGAGATTTGCCACAGAGACAACTTTGCTCCAGACACAGAACAACTTTTTAAACTTTAGTTCTACTGCGTTGACAGCATCACTTAGGCCCGGACGACCTGAAGAAACGGACTGCAAGTAGTTTGATGGTTACCATAGCAACCCAGGCTGCCTGTGTCTAGGACAGTGGAGAATCCTGGCCCCTTGTCTTGTTTTGGTGTCTTTGCTTAAGAGTGTCCTCTTCCCCGTTTACACTCTGCACAAGCAATGCTCTTTGGAAACTGGCTCCTTACCCTGAATTTTTTTCTCTTTTTCTTTTTGAAACCAGTCTGAATGGAGGAAGTTGGTAATACTTGGCTCATTCTCTCTCTCTCTCTCTCTCTCTCTCTCTCTCTCTCTCACTCTCTCAACTTTCCAGGCTATAGCTTCTTTTTTTTTTTTTTTAGCTGTGTAATTGAGACCAAACTCTAAGCTCGGGGCCAGGAGAAAACAGTTGTGGCCTGCAGGTCATTAGTGAGGTGAGCAGAAGGAGATCCAGAGAAAAAGGAGACACGCCAGCCTCGTGGAATGCAGCTACCAGAAAGCACAGAAGCAGGTCTCTTCCTTGTGACCCCTGAAACCCATGAGAAAGCGGACCCACGGTGGGGTGGCTAACATGTCCCAGCCGAAGCTGCTGCTGCTGATGGACCATAGTTCATGGGCAAGGCTGCTAAAGGATTTTACGAAGGATTTTAAGGTATAGCCAGGAAAGATACGGTTTTTAGAAGTTGAACTCCGTTGTCTGAAGGAAGTTTGCCAGAAAGATGTGTGCTTCAAGGGCTACTGGACGATGATTGGTCTGAACTTCCGCTTACGGGAGGTGCTTGTGAAATTTGAAAAGGTATGCAGAAAGCAAACTTCACAAATGTCCTCTTTATCTTTTGTCCTTTTCTTCTCGTTCTAATTCTGCGTTCCGATGGCAGATACCTACTGCCTTCTTGGCTCTTTCAGTATAACTTTCAGAATTTAAATTTGAGATCCTTTTCTCAGGAAAAATTCTTTCCTCCGATCTGGAGAACTTCTCCTGCTGCCTGTTAGTTTAGGAGTTCTACCTCAGAAGGGCGCTTTTGTCCCTGAGTCAGCTGGTAATTTAACTGCAGCTTATTTGGGGGAGAACACAAAACAATAGACAAACCCCAGCAACAAACAGCGGGTTTTGGTGCCAAAGTCTGACTTCATCAGGCCTGGGCTGTGCTTTCTGTGCCCCTCAGGTTTGTTTGTCTGCGCCCGCTGCCTGCCCAGCTCCCGGTGCAGCTGTCTGAGGATGCAGCTCCGGAGCAGCAAGAGGTTTCCTTGGGGCGGTGAGGGAGGCGCCTCGAATCCCCGGCTGCCAGGTCTCCTCTGAGGGTGTCTGCTTTCACTGTGGCGCCCTTGGCCGTACTGTGGGGCTTTACTACTTGGATTAGTCATATTGCATTCGGTTCTTTTTTTCCATAGGAAGGCTCTTGGCACACACTGGGATCCTGGGGAGCCTGCCAAATGCTACCTTCCATTTCTAGTCAAACAAAGCAGAAAGTCTCAACCTGCCACTTAAGGGTTCCTGCCCCCTCTAGCCTTAGATACCAAGCACCGTCCTTCCAATTTCTCCTCTCCGGAGGAAAAGGAAAGACAGATGGAGGGGGAGTCCTTGCACCTTGTGTGCACAGATCAAGTATCTATCGGTTTTTAAAGACGTGCTCTGTGGTTTTCACATGACTGTGCCATGGTTCATTGCAAGTACAAAAATAAGCAAGACCGGATCGAGTCATTAAAAAATAATGGGCTTTTTCTTGCAAACCACAACTGCCAAAGGAAAGAGATGCAAAACCGCGCCATTTGAAAAGGTCTGAAAGCTTTTCCAAAACAGTTGTGGTTGTTTCTCCTGATGAGACTCCTAGTGTAGAGGAAGAAGTGTGGGGAAAGGTTAGCGTCTCTCTGGCGAGGCTCCCCCCCTCCCCACACCCCAACTGCGATAGTGAGAATCGTGCCACTATCAGAGGGCGGACTTTGACCGCTCACTTTAATAGGTTGTTAAGCATTTAAATTCCTGAGAGTAGATGGTTTCCAGTGAGCTTGCTCACCCTTTCTAAAGGGCGGGAAGGGAAAGAATATCTTCATTATGGCATCTGGAAACAGCAGGTGATGAACTTTATGACCATAAAGAGGTCTGTTAGCTTGTTTTGTGTAGATTTGTCTGTTTCTTCCTTAAAAGATTTAGGGCATATGTTACATGAATAATGCATTACTTAGACCCCCTGAGAGGCAGTGAGTGAGAGCAATTGTGGGACTTTTGTATTGTAATTGCTGCTATTAGTCTTAAAGCATAGGTCAGACACCAGAGGTGAGTAACCAGCCCTAGACTCAGCCATTTATTGGGCAGAGTTAGGATGTCTGGTGGTGTTAGTGCACTATCTTTAGTGTCTCATAGTTCGTATTCTTATTTTCGTGGTTGAATTGACAGTAAAAGAAGGCTTCTGGCTTATGTCTGTGAAAGACTTGATTTTTGGGGGGCGTGGGGAACAAGGGGCAAATTCAAAGAAGCAATACTGTTGCAGTTCGCACACAGAGGAAGGTCTCCATATGTATTTATTTTTGTGTCAGACACCTTTATAAAAATCTCAGTGAAAGTTAATCTCTTTGGCATATTTCAACTGTAGGAAATTGTCATATACGAACGTGTTTTTCCTCAGCTCAGATCTAAAAAAAAAAAAAGTCCCTGGTGTATTGTCACAAAAGCCGTCTCATATATTTAGTTTATGTTACATCCATTCATTGCCAGGAAAATTGGAGTTATGGAAAGATAGATTAGCTCTCCCTTACACCTAACAAACACGATTATACTATTTACCTTCCCCCAAATCTGAAAGTAATAATTCCAGCTCTAGGGAATGACCAAGGCCTGCTACTATGATACAAAAGCCATAGGAAAGTTCAGATGTTAAGCAGCAAAGGTAAGAATCTAACTTCCTCCAGTTTCCTAGGTCCTGTTTTTTCATCCAGAGAGTGATCAGTTTCTAGAGAAAATGTTAATCATAGTAATTTAATATTTCTCCTATTGGCAGTTTTTTGTTGTTGTTGTTCTGATGTTTATAATCACAGCCAGACATCAAAGGTAAGTTTTTTTTAGAAGCCATTTAAGGCTTTAAGAAAACTAGGGTCCCCTGTTAGAACCCAGGACCTAAATTTTGTGTTTAGTAGTTATGGCCAGGAACTCGGTGTACCTTTCAATGCTGGTGTTAGAGTTCTGATCAGATAATTAAACTTCCAGATGCAGGGAGGTCTTCTGTAGATCACAGAGCTAAATCAAAAGGGATAGTAGTCTACTTGATGTTTCTGAATTTCGAAAAATCCAGTGGCTTTGTGATTTTGATTCATATGTGTTTGGCATATGGTTGGTATGTAGTCCTAAAATGGGTGATACCGGGATTGAAGTTTTCAATGTAGGCAGGATAGGCAAATTGTACTTGGTGCTTCTTTTGATTTCCTAAAAAGGGAATATTGGGAGCCCCTGGGATAGCAGGGGCACATTCTGTTCCCAAAGGTGACAGCCCATGAAGTGTCAGGAAATCCCAAATGGAAGGAATCACGTGTGTCCCAGAGTGGTAGCTAAGAGGAGAGACATCTTACCAGGGGAGAAGGACCTTGGGCAGGATCCATGTGATCAAGCAGCCCCAGACTCTCTGATGAAGTGAGTGGCATAGTGACTCTGGAACTCAAGGTGGCAGCTATCTGGAGAGTTTAGGCTAACAGTTGACTGGAAGCGTAAAGTGGGTTCACTGGAGAACCTCTCTGAAATCTGACCTGGGAGTTACTTTTTTAGTCACTTTGATTTTAATTAATTAACTTTCAACTTGAAAGTACTTAATAAAGGAAGTGTAGCTTTGGAGACTATCATACTGTCATACTGGAACCATTGCATTCTCTACTGTCATTCCTTTGCCTTAGCAGTCATTTACAATACAGCAATAGTTTTAGCTCAGTGACATTTTGGTGAATGTCATCTTTGTTAATGTATGCAGCTCTGCCTCTAGATGAGTAATGATCTCACGATTTTGTTTTTATTTTTAAATTGACAGATAATAATTGTGGGTCTATAAGTTACAGAGTTATGTTTTGATACATTTATACATAGTGCAGTAGATCAACTCAGGCTAGTTAGGTCATCCATCATCTCCAGCATTTATCATTTCTTTGTGATGAGAACATTCTCATTAGTTTGAATTACATGACACATTATTGTTGACTTCAGCCACCTAGGATGGATTGTTGGCCTGTGTCTGGGTTGCACTACTATTTTGCAAATCCTTGGGAAGTGACAACATGGACAGAACCTGCTCGGTGCTGCATTTCCTTATGATATTTACCTACTTCAGGATGATTGAGGTTTTAAAAAATTGCAATATACAGTTATATCGTTCTTCAACTTGAAGTATGTCTACCTGTTTGTGAAATATTTAGTACAAGTTAGGGAAGTACCAAGTGCTGGACTGAGTTTGGAGACTGAGTGCAGGAGGAGCTTGAGTTCACACAGAGCCCAGTGAGGGGAAAGATAAGAGAGTTTTGAATGAAAAGTAGATGTGTAATAAAGCATACAGAGAGGAAGCAGCATCACTAATTGTACCCCTAATTAATCTGAATGTCCATGAAGGAAGGGAGATCATGTGTCAGTGTTGTATGTACACATGCATGCTTGTGTGTGTGTGGGTGTGTGGTAGGCGGACTCACATCAGGGAAAGAGACCCAGAACTTTCTGGGTAATAGAACCTGCTTTGAATTAAAGGAATTAAAGAGGAATTCTTTTCCCCAGAATTATACTTTGAAATATTACAAATGCATGAATTTGTGACCAGTTTGTCAAATTTGTTCAGGTTTGATTATACTGTCTGATCTGGGGTAAAATAGAGGCTTGGATATGAAACATTTAATAAGTGCTCTTAAAAAAATAAGTGTTTTATAAAAGAACTACAAGACTCCTATCACATTGACATATGTGCACCCATGTTTATAGCAGCTCAGTTTGTGATAGCTAAATCTTGGAAACAACCCAAATGCCCATCAACTCTAGACTGGATAAAGATTTTTTTGGTTTTTTTTTTTTTTTTGCTTTTTGAGACAGGGTCTCGCTTTGTAGTTCAGGCTGGCCCTGAGCTCACTATGGTGCCCAGGCAAGCCGTCGCGAACTCAGCAATCCTCCTGTCTCTGCCTCCCGAGTGCTGGGATGACAGGTGTCAGCCACCACGTCTGGCATTGTGGTATGCGGTGTTGATTGTTGGATAAAGATGTTTTTAAAAAAATTAAATGGAATATTACTCTGCCATAAAGAATGATGAGATTGAATCATTTATATTCAAATGGATGTACCTTCAGGACATACTCATAAGTGAAATAAATAGGTCACAGATGTGCAAATGTCATATGTTTTGTCTAAAGTGAGAAACTGAAGCTATAAATGTGTTCTAGAGCACATGACTGATATTATGAAATAATAAATATTCAAAGGGTAATGGGGCTTAGCAGTAAATGAAAGAAAAAAATTGATGTTATAAAAAGGAAACAGTGCTTGTGTATATAGGGGCAGGGTGGGAGGTAGGGTGGGTAGGAAACGGGGAAAAATGAGAATAAAGTTGTGTCATATACTGAATATGGAGGTAATTGTGATGTGTATATATAATGTACCAATAAAATGTCAAAAAAACCCACAAGTGTTTTGTACACATCAAATCTGTTGATATGGGTACAGTTTAGAAGGAAAGCCAATGTATATTAATTTTTATTATTTTATTAATACACAAGCATTACAGACCCTACATGACATGTTATTGTGTGCTTACAATGTATACCCACAGTGACAGTTGCTTAGAATACATTTATGTACAATATAAACAGCACCAGGATGCATCCATCAATCCTGCCACTCCTCCCCATTTACCTTCCCTTTCCCCAATTTCCCTCCCTTGTTACCCTTCTCCCTTGAACATTTTCTTCCTATTTCACAACATGACTGTACATTATTATTCTCACTCTTTCAGTTTCTCAGACTAGATACATTATTTGATATTTATACGTGTGCCCTATTTATTTTACTTAAGAGTATAACCTCAATGTGTATCCACTTAGCTATAAATGTCTTAAGCTTATTATCTTCATGAGTGAGTGATACTCCATTTTAGAAAAAAATTATACCTTTATCCAGTCATCTGTTGATGGGCATTAGGGTTGTTTCCATAATCTGACTATTGTAAACTGAGCTACCTTAAACATGGGTAAACATATATTATTGTGGTATTTTACTTTTAATTCTTTGGAAAATATACCCAGCAAAGAAATAGCAAGTTCAAATGCAATCTCTAATCCTAGTTTTTTTTTTTTTTTTGAGACAGGGTCTCGCTTTTGTAGTTTAGGCTGGCTCTGAGCTCACTATGTAGCCCAGGCAAGACTGGAACTCAGCAATCCTCCTGTCTCTGCCTCCTGAGTGCTGGGATTACAGGCGTGAGCCAGCACGCCTGGCACTGTGGAATGTGGTATTGATTGGTGGTGGGTGTGAGTCTCCAAACCCAGCATTGTATGTGGTTACCGGGGATCAGACTCAGGACCTTGTGCTTGCGAGGCAGGCGCCAGAACCACTGAACTAACCCTCCAGCTCTAATCCTAGTTTTTTGAGGCATCTCTATACTGATTTCCATAGTGCTAGTTAGCATCAGTTTACATGCCATCCAACACTGGAGAAGGGTTTCTTCTTCCCCATCACACTGCCAGCATTTGTTATTAGTTGATTTCTTCATATTAGCCTTTTTTTCTGGAGTAAGGTGGAATCTCAGCATTGTTTTCATCTGCATCTCTTAAAATGACCAGTGATGTTGAACATTTTTTCATGTTTACTTGCTGATTCTGTCTCTTCATCTGAAAAATGTCTGTTCATTTCAGACACCCATTTTTGGAGTTGATCTTTAAATTTAGGGGGTATATTTTTTTTTAAAGTTCAGTCCTTTATCTGAGGAACACCTGGTAAAATTTTTTGGTACATTGTGAATTGTCTCTTCACTCTATTAGTGGTTTCTCTTGCTGTGCAGAAGCTCTTTCATAGGAATAAATCCCAGTTGTTGATTCTTTGTGGTAATTCATGAGCAACTGAAGATTTGTTCATGAAATATTTTTCTACACCAATGTTTCTTAAAGGGGAATGTCATCTTTCTGTCCACCAGGAGAGAGAGAGAGAGAGAGAGAGGGAGGGAGGAGAATAAGTGGAAGCACCTGGAGAAAGGTTTGGCCACATGGCTCTGTTGCTATTTCTAAGAAATCTTTACTTTCCTAGTTGTTAATTGCCATCCTGTCTTCTCTATCTGAGATTCTGTCCTCACATTCACTGGTCTACTGTGTGAACTTTCAATAGAGTTTTTAATCCCCTGAAGATCTGTTTGAATCTTTTTATTAGATTTAGTTTGTTTCCTGTCGGGTTTCCATGTATCCATTCTAACCACCCCTGCAACCCCCAGTCTTTTCCCCAGTGGTTAAGGCTGTTATATTGAAGAACTCACTATCTGAGAATGTATACTTGGTAGTTTCTTGATTTTGATGTGATCATAAGTCTAGTTTATGGAGTTAAATGTACCAAAATAATAGCTACCACAATTAGTCATTTCCTAAACTGTATTTGATGCTAAGACATATTTGACGTATTATTATTTCTGATCGTATAACTTTGGTCAAAGTGACCAGATTGTTCTAGCTAGCCACTCTTCCTGGTTTATCAAGACTGACATTGTTTAAAGGACAATACAGACCCAAACTCCAAAGATCAACTAAACAAGGAAAACAATCTAAGAAGTAGATATTCCCTAAGAATTCCAACAATAAAGATTTTGGAAATAAGCAATTTCAAATAGCAAATTCAAGACTTTAACAATAATAACAACAACACAACAAAATAGAAATGAGCAGAAACGCCAATAAGACCCCAATCCAGACTTCCAGATCATTCAGAGAAAATTCAAGGGGTGAGATGAGACAATCAGGAACTCATCCACCTGGAATCCCTGAACTGGCTGCAAAAGAAGATCTGGAAAAAATTAAATAAGAATTTATTTCTCAGATAACAGCAGCGATAGTGATCATGGTGAAAGACACAGTAAAAAGTAGATGAGCTCAGGAACTTGAGCGAAGCCAATGTATTTTAATTCACCATGATTTTAGAATATTTCATAGATAAGAGGGCTAGAGTCAAGGATTTGGAACGTTTTTTAGTTTTGAGAGATTTTTGTTTCTAGCAGTTTTTACTATGTTTGAATTTCAAATGTTTATTGGTTCTGTATTACTGTACACTTGTTTGCTTAAATTGGGAGTTTGTTACACTTAACAATTAGCATTTCTACTCTATTGTCATATATATTTGTAATCATAGGTAACGAGCAAAGAACATTACAAGTTGGCAGTAATTTGTCAAGTTACAAAGGTGGCTGTAGAATTTGTGATTTAATAAAGGTCAAAATGAGTCAAAAGAGTAAACAATCTAAGATTAATTGTGAGAAGAAAATGCAGGTTATAGAATAATGGACTGAATAAGTGGCTGAAATTTTTAAAGTAATTTAATAATTGAGTACTTAATTACAGTTACTCATTACCTTGGAAACCTTATAAACTATCTCAATACATATTTATATGTGACAAATAACTAGTGATAACATCCAATTGTCATTATTATTTAGGTATATCTGACTTTTGAAAATTCATGATTCCTTGCTTTTAGAACTTAAAGCTCTGGTAGTAATCCTGCTGAGCCCCTTTTAATCAATCCTAAACTGTCTCAGAGATCCGGTCTAATTTGTGAAAAGCACTGTGGGTTTATTTTCTCCTGATGGTTAACACTGTTTGTTTAGCCTGAGCTTTGGGCACATAATAGGGAAGTTGTTGCTAATCTCACTTCTTCACCTTCAGTAACGGGGTCAAAACTTGTTCAGAGAAAACATTGCTGTGGCCATGTAGGGTTAGGTAAATATTGCCATGGAAAAATAAACCAAAATGGTGTTAAGGAGACTCACAGAGGAAAAATCTATTCTAGAACCACTTGAACACAGTAGTTGTTGAACATTTCTTGGTGGTGCTATTCTAAAACTGTTTCCTGTTAGAGGCTTCAAACAGTTCCGTTTATTGTAATCTGAAGAAACATTTTTACTGACATAGTTACAGCTACTACTTGATTATAGGCCACTGTAAACCAGTAAAACGTATGCGATACTCATTAGAAAGTGTTTGTGGTTATATGGGTATGAGCTATGTGAATGAGGAAATGTCCACGTAAGGACAACACTGACATTATCAGTTATAAAATAAGTAAAAAGTAATTAAAGAAATAAACGAATATTTACTACTGTTTGTCGTCTATTTTGACCCGATAGTGGGTGTTGTTTGCAGAAAGAGTAATTGTGGATCAGTGAACCTCTGCTAGTCTTTCTAGCCATCTGTGGGAGAGCTCTTCTGAAAGATTGTACCTAATGCTGTTCGTAGTGATTCAGTAGAGAAAAACACATGAAGTCTTTTTTTGCCACCTTGTGCTTGTTCTCAACCTTCCACATTATACTTATATTTTTTAAAGATCCTTTTCAAGCGAATCCGGAAAACATTTCTCCTGCTCTATTTTCAAATGCCAGTTCAGCTACTTGACCCTCTCGCTCTAGCCCCATGTGCACATGACTGGCTTGTGTTAAATGCTTGAAAGAACATGGCTTTGTGCTTCTAGATAGATTACATTCCCATACTAATTATCAGTCACCACTGGGTGCTATTTAACCTTCAAACAGGCTGTCAGGCGACAGAGGTGAGCATCAGCAGGTCCAAGTCTCCAGCTGGGCATCGGGAGTAATCCTTCTTTCCTGAGACTTTAATTTATTGTAGCATTTGATCCTATCTCAGGGTTGTGATCTATAACCTCTCATGCTGGCATCTTGATTTTAAAAGCAGTGCATCATTGCATGGTGATCTATGGAGGGACATGATTTATGAATTGTATTTAATTCTAAATTTTCAGTGAAAACTCACACAAGACTTTGTAGCACAGGTGTCTACATTGTAGATTCCCCATTTAAAAAAAATTAAGGAAGTGAACAAAATGACTACGACA
Source organism: Thryonomys swinderianus (assembly GCA_004025085.1). Lineage (NCBI taxonomy): Eukaryota > Metazoa > Chordata > Mammalia > Rodentia > Thryonomyidae > Thryonomys > Thryonomys swinderianus. Next base: position 23,613 of record PVIC010011828.1, on the reverse strand, counting down.
TTCCCTTCCAATTCTTTGTTTTCTGTTGGCAATATAATAGCTAATGTGCCAGTTAGTCAAAATGAACTCATGCATGTGCTTGTTCATGGATTTGCTCATACACTTCCCTGTGTATCCAATGTGTATTCCATTTTACCAGACTCATTCTTTACAACAGACACTGTGAATGATGCAGAAGGCTATTTTCTGCTTTTAGGAGCCCTTACCATACTTGGCAAAGTAAGTATGCCATCAAATGTTAAGTGAAAGAGTAATATAGGCTGATTTCCTTTTCTTTGATCATTTTCTGGTTATTAATTTGCTTCTTAACTGTTGACAGTGTTCATGTGTGAAAGGGTTCTCTACATCTTGAACATTATAACCCAGTGTGAACATAGGTGTGCCCTAAAAGAATGCTTTTGTTCCAAATCCTTCAACTTGTTGGCTGGACCAGTTTGTAGTCCAGCTGTTCTATTCCATTCATCATTCTTGCTGGGTTCACAATCACATTACCTGATCTGACGAGAGGAAGTAAATTTGCTTCATGCTTTTGGCATCCAAACTTCCTGATGCACTCTCTCTGCTTCTCTTGAATATGAAAGGAAGCCGGCAGTCTGATCAGGCTCCACCAGGATGTTGTGGCTTGAGTTGCCTTGTGATTTTAGGCGTGGTCCACTGATCTTTATGTTTAGGGACCTACACAGGAAATTTGAGGCTAGGTTGTTTTTGGCAGCACAGAATCAAAAGCTGCTTTGCTGACTGTCAGGCAGTCTTTCTTGAGAAAAACGGCACTTGTGCACATCAGATGGTGAACACTGCCTTCTAACCTTTTAATGTGTAGCTCTAAGTTTAAAAAATGCATCTCAGGACCCCAAAATAGGGAATAATTCTGTGCTAGGAACCGAGCCTAATCCCGGAACCTTAATCGGTATGCTGCCGTCGTCTCCTGATGCCTTGTGCATGTCCGTTTTCCTTGCCTGGATTAGGCAACATTGTGTGCAGAAAGTGGCAGTACTTTGGGATGCTTCCAATGGAAATTCTTCCTGGGGGAAAAATTGTTGAAAAGTAACTTTGACACAAAGTCTTGGACAGGATAGTTCCTAGCATGGAAGTATATTCTGTTTTTGCCACCCATGTAAGGTGGGCACAAGTTCTATTGGTACCTCTGAAAAGATGTATGATTCAACGATCTCACCTTCCACTCAGGGGTCTGGCTTGATGGAGGCTGTACAGATCACATCTTGCAGATGAACTTGATTTCATTAGCCCTGTAGGGTCAGATAACTTCAGAGATCAGTAGGCTTGTAAATGTGAAGCGTAAATCTTGTAGGCATTGCCAACCAAACTTAGTGTTCTTCTCATCTGTTTTCTTGATCTGACCCTATTGGTGGCAACTTAGCCATCACAAATCCCAACAGAAATGCTAATAGGGCAGTGCTGCCTTTCAAATATGATAATTGGTGTAGTGAGATATGGTAGACTTTTTTGTGAATGTTCCTGGTTGGTGAAAGTCTGGGGATAATTGAAGAATGGTTACTGAGATGTAAATCTCTAAGCCTTGGTTTTTGATGGATATTTAACAGAAATGAATTCTAAATAAATAAAAGCATTCTGGATATCTAAAGAATTTGTATAAATTATTATCATGTTCACAAATGATAATTCTCCATTTAATTCTTGGAGAAATTTAGAGAGTGAGGCTTAGTTTTTGTTACTATAGCAAGCTATCTTGAACTAGGATTAGATGGCTGATAAACAATAGAGATTTATTTCTCGTAATTCTGAGACTGGGAAGTCTAAGACCAAGGCACTGGCAGACTTGGTGTTTGATGAGGGACCACTTTCTGGTTCATAGATGGTGCCTTCCGCCTATGTCCTTAAATGGTAGAAATGTCCTGGCAGCTGTGAAGAGTAAGCTATTCATAATTTCGTCAAAATAAGGAAAGCATTTAAAATTGTGTACATTATAATAAAAGATTGGCCTGTGTAAACTTCATATTTTTTAGGAAAGTTTTACCCATGTGTGGAAAGGGGAGTGAATCTAAGTAATATGTAAATCCAGTGATTGGGCAATGGCAGTTTTATAAACATTTAAAAATTGTTCATTGAGGGCTGGAGATTTAGCTCAGTGGTTCCAGTGCCTGCCTCGCAATCGCAAGGTCCTGAGTTCGATCCTGGTAACCACAAAGAATGCTGGGTGTGGTGACTCATGCCCACCAGCAATTGATACCACATACCACAGTGCCAGGTGTGGTAGCTCATGCCTGTAATCCCAGCACTCGGGAGGCAGAGACGGGAGGATTGCTGAGTTTGAGGTTTGCCTGGGCTACATAGTGAGCTCAGGGCCAGCCTGAACTACAAAGCGAGACCCTGTCTCAAAAAAAAAAAAAAAAATTGCTCATTAACTCTAAAGTGCTAACATTTAACTTAATGCATGAAATTTAGGTTAGAATATGTTCTTGTTTTAAGAAGTGGGAAATCAACGTATTGAAGATTTAAAGACTTAGTTTCAATGTACAGATTATGAAAATGCTAATTTTTTATTTCATTCAGAATGAATTATTTTGCTTCAAAGCATCTCATCTGCAAATATAAACACATAAAGCTTTATATAGAAATCACAAGTAACACTGACACTACTACCTACAATTGCATCATCTCTTAATTTTCTCTTCAGGACATCCAGGCAGAAATTGATGCCCACAATGACATATTTAAAAGCATTGATGGAAACAGGCAGAAGATGGTAAAAGCTCTGGGGAATTCTGAAGAGGCTACTATGCTTCAACATCGACTGGATGATATGAACCAAAGATGGAATGATTTGAAAGCAAAATCTGCTAGCATCAGGTCAGTATAGTCAATATCTAAATACAAAAAAGAAAAGGTGGTTATATATATAATTTTTTTTTTTTTTGAGGCAGGGTCTTGCTTTGTAGTTCAGGCTGTCCCTGAACTCACTATGTAGCCCAACTCAGCAATCCTCCTGCCTCTTCCTCCCAAGGGCTAGGATTACATCTGTGAGCTGCCACACTTGGCTTTGTTATAATTTTTTGAAAGAGAAAGGGGATTGTACCACCAATGTTGCTTTTTCAAAATAATTTTTAATATTTAAATGTAAGCTCTGCTTTCCTGCTTTGCTTACATTTTTAGCCCTATTCGTATGCAGTGCTCACTACCTGTGGTTCCTGACTGTTCACAGGTGCCTATAGTATATTTAACCATGTAATACTAATAACAGTAATGCTACCAGCATCTACTAATGTCTGAGTTTTTATCTTTATCAAGGACTGTATGAAGGTCATTGCATGCATTAATTATTACATCCATACGCTGCATGACGAGCTTTCTATCAATGACCAAGGATTCTATCAAGGCATATATAGTGAGTGGCCTTACAGAAATATACTGCTCAATGATGTCATAGCCATTCTAGTTGTGTAAGTCCATTCAGTGATGTTTTGCGTATGACAAAATTGCATAATGACGTTTCTGAGAATGTATCCCAGCTGTTAAGTGACACATGACTATACTTGGAAAATCCTGGTAGAATATATTGTGAAAGTCCTTTCTTATATGAAGAAACAAAATTTAATGAACATGAGGAACTTGCCAAGTTTTTGAGATAACAAGTGCTGAGCCAGGAATTCAATCTAGATATTTTTTGACTCTGGCTTTGAATGTGTTCTTGTTTCATTGTGTTGTGTTTCTTTTCAACTTGAAGATATATTTAAAGAGAGTAAGTATTTCTTATTGACACTAAAATGGAAAATTGATGATTCATATCTGAATTTGGACAGAATAATTTTAAGTAAGTGCAAACTTTAGGACCAGAATTCTGACTAGAAAAAGAGCTTGAAAAATTATCCAGCATGACAAAGTGATTAATGTTAATGAGGGTCAAGTACATTTGAATAGTTGGAAGACAGTTTCTAACTAGGTATAAATTTATAGGCTACTGACTGAAGAGAATGTTGTTGAAAAAATTCAAAGAAGAATGTCAGTAGGAAGTGATAGATCAGTTTCTCCTGCTGTATCACTGTGTTGAAAAATGCATCCAGAGCTGTAATAACATATGACCTTAAACTTGATTCTGTGACTTTACTGTTAATTTTCTGAACTTAGGCAAATTACTTACCCCCTTTGACATTAAAAAAATCAGAATATAAATATTTAACCTCCCTGATTGTTGCAAAAATTGAATAAGATGATTGGGTAAGACCTTAAACTTTGTAGAGTCTGCCTACTAATCTGCCAGTCTCTGCAGCATCTAGTTCATTTTTCATATGCAAGTTTTGTTCAGGAGTCTGCTTCAGTTGATTTTGGTATTTCATCTAGTAACTTCACAGAGAGCAGAAATTTTCAATGAGTATTTGTTACATTTTATTTTCTTAACGTTTTCTTTTTCAGAAAATGTTCTGAAAGACTTTTGTCCTTTCGGGGCTCAGAGAGGTGAATTTGTAGTTCTTCCTGTACTTCAGGAAGTGAATGAGCCAGATATTTAGCTCAGTGGTTTCAGCGCCTGCCCAGTAAGCAAAAGGTCCTGAGTTTAATCCCTGGTAAATCCTCCCTCCCCCAAAAAAAGTTGCACAGAAAGTGAGTAAAGTAGCATAGTTTGGGTTCTTTATCCAGAAGGTCCACTGGAAATGATGTCAACACCATCCAATCATGGTTTTTAAATAGGAAAATAATTAGGGGGCCCTGTACCCTGAGAAACTGTACTTGATCAAGACTTGAATTTTCAACTTGCAAGATCACATCAGATTGTGAATTTCTGTTCCTTATAAATATAAACAAATGAAAATGTGAACAGAATAAAAAGCACTCACTGATGATCTAGTGAAACAAATCTAAGCTAATGAACTAAAAGCAGTAGGACTGGCTCTGGTGAAGATTGTATACAAGGTCTTGGAATATTGAGAGTTTAGAGGAAAACTCTTTAGACAGCAGGTTTTAATAAAGCCCACACCAGAAACATGTCATTCCAAGTAGAAAGCTACAGAAAAAAAATATCCTGGGACTTTCTTCTTGCACTTATCAAATCAAATTCTTTTTTTTCTAACTTGGAAAAAAAAACCTCATATGCCACAGTTGGAATATTTGGTAAGCAAATTGATAGTATTTTTAGAAGATGGAGAATATGCTTATGTCAGATTTCTGTACAAAGACATATATATTCTGTTAAAATACAATAATGAATCAAATAATCACCTTATAATGTACTTTAGGAGATGTACATATTCCTACAAGCATTTAATAAAAGCTTACTTCTATGGTTAAGATATTGCTAATTACAAATAAGAGACTGTCCGTGTCCCTAAGCATCGCAGACCTGTTCCAGTTAGGGAATGGCTCATCCGAGAGCACGGTTCCTCTCATTTCAGATGATACTTAAAGCTGTCAGTCAAAGAGGTGATTCTGAAACAAAGGCTTGGAAGGCACAGAGCTGTTCCTCAGATAGACTGAGTCAGGATGGGGAAGAGCATCTATGCAGAAGTCTTAATGTTTTCATAAAAGTTCACAAGATCAGTGTTACTGAGAATAGATTTGTTGGTGGTATGGTAGGGAACAGACTATGTAGAATAAAGGTGAATAGCAAGGTAAGACACAAATCCTGGAAGCCCTCTGTGTGCCATGCACTGTTCCACTGGTGGCTCAATTTGGAGTTGTTCGGGTAACAGTTCTGTCTGAACTTTGGAAAAAATCAGTCATACAACCACGGAACAGGCATTGCCTGCACCCAGATCTGAAGCCAGAAGACAGGATAAGAGATCCTTTCAGCATCTAGGAACAGGAAGAGAGATTGAACAAACTTAGATTGTGACTGGAAGTTTAATTTTAATTTATGACGTAAGATTGAGGTATGATCCAAATGCTAAGCCGCTTGTGTTTGCAGAGATGTGAGACCCTTAAAGATTCTGGAAGGAACATTACAACATCCTTTAACTGAGAAATCCTGGGCTAAGGTCTCTCTCAGGACACTGCGGATTGCCTGTACCCAAGAGAGAGACTTGGAAGGCTTTGTATAGGAGCTTGAACTTAATAGACCAATTTGAATTACAACCAACCCTTGTGAATGAACAGAGTTCGTAAGTCAAGAGTTCATTGTATGTAAGGAATTAGGTGGAAGAAAGGGGAAGCTAGCACAGGAAACTGAGAAGTAGCTGTCCTTGCAAAGGAAAAAGAAATACACCAGAGGGGATTGTCAAGAGCCCAGGAAGGAAGGAGTCCTTTTGGAAGGGCACAGGGCGTAGTGTCAGTGGCTAAGATCAGGACTGTATAATCCAGAAGAATTAAAAAGGTTTTTGCTAGAGGCAGATGTGGCAACAAATACCTATGATCCTGGCTCCTTGGGAGGGTGAGATGGGAGGATTGTGAGTTCAAGGCCAGCATGGGCAACCTAGCAAGGTCCTGTCTTCAAATATAATTTTAGAAGAGCTGGAGATGTAGCTCAGTGCAAAGACCCTGGGTGCAATTCACAGGTGGTTTGTTTTCGGAGGGGGAGAAGTTGTGCAGAGTAATGTTGAGTGGTGTTGCAGTCTAGCGTAGATCGATCATTTCCAAACACTGGCTTTGCTCTTAGTAGTGAGCCCAGTGGGCAGATTACTGCACCCATGTGTGCCTCCTCTTCCTCATGTGTGAACTGAGAAGACCCTCGTTGGCTGCTCTGATGATCTTCCCCAGCAGGCTCACAGCAGTGTCATGTGCTCAATGCTCCATAATTATTGGCTATTATTCTCAATGATGGCCACTGTTTGTCAACGTTAATTCAAAAGACAGAATCTTACCCTACTCTATCATATTAAAAAAGAATCTTAGTCACAAATATTGGGAGTTCTGGGGATGTTCGCCAGTCAGTAGTGTCCATTGTTCCTGGCAAGAGTCTAAACAAATATGAAAGAGAATGTGCTCAAAATCCTCGGAACTCTAATGCTGGTGAAGGCCCGACAGAGGCTCAATGGAAGGAGTTAGCCTCAAGTGTGAGCTCAGAGGGCTATTCACTTAACTGAACCCCACAATGATGCTGAATTCCCAGTAGTCACTGGTCCCAAGAGCAGAGTGCTCTGAGGGTCTGTTATGTCTGTATTTCTGTAAACTCTTATCTACCTTTCTTTTTCAATTAGTTTGAAGTTGCCTTTCCCATGATTGCCAGGTCACTTGAAACACTCCTTAGTGGAGGTCAGTGTCCCTGTTTTCCTCACCCAGAGGCTGACAGAAATATTCTGAATAAGTATAACTGCTGTGGACACCAAGCAACAGAATGCCAGCCATAAACTAGCACCGGGAGGGGCTCTGGCCGAAACACAAGTCCTGTCATGCAGGGATAAGAGGGAAATCGGCGGCCTCTTGGGCACTGCTCGTACATTGTATCTCCGTCTCTCAGCATCTCTTTAGATGTGAAGCATTCATTATCCCATCCTTTGTCATCCTGCCCTGAACATCCTTTCTTTCCTTCCACTATCCTTTCCTTAGCTGTGACTCCCGATATCAATGCCCATACTGATAAGTTTTTATAATTTAGTTTCCAAGTTTCTTTTTATTTTACCTTTATCTCTAAGTGCCCCAGACTCAGTCATCCTGGGACTTGGGCCACATCCCTGTCATCTTGGTGGTCCTGAGATGATCGGTTTCCAGGGGACGAAGAGCACATGTGCTATTGGACTGCATTCCGCCTGCTTGGAATGTGAATCTTCTGTCCTATCAAATCGCAGCTGCACACACACCGTCAAGAAGGGGCTTTCCTCACAGGGAGGCTATGGGACCTTTCCAGAGGGGCACCTTTCTTCTGTTGATTCTCTCCTTGGCCACTCACCTGTTTATAATTTAATTTATACATCCAATAATTTAGCCATACTCCAACGACCTGAAGAGTGCTCGCACATTGATATGTTCTAGTATTTTCAGCTATAGAATTCTTGGTTCTGTTTTAATTTTCCCTTTGTTTCCAGAACCTGTTAATCTCTTGTTGTTTAAATCATTCTCATTTCAGGCTCCACCAACCCTTGTTTTAGTAAAGTCAGGGCCTTAATTGCTTCTCTAGTTTGAACTTTTTTGATCTACTTTTCTCATCTCTGACCCCAATGACCACACCATTTCTGCTCCTAGTTGTTAATCTTGGACTGCCACCTGCTGCACTATTGAGTATAAAATAACATTTCTGTAATTGCACACTTACCTATTTACAATTGGTCTTGTGGTTCCAAATGGTTTTTCCATCATATTCACTGTACTGCTATTTTAAGGGATTATGATTTCACTTTGGCCCCCAAACCTCCCTCTCTGAAAGTAGCCTTGCTTCCATCTTTTCTGAGAACAGCGTCACTTTGCCAATGCCTTTCTGGTGTCTGGAGAATGTAGGGTTCATGGGTTCCATGTTTGCAGTTGTGTTTTGATTGTGCTGAAGTTGCTCTTGTGGTGACAGAGAACATTTGGCATTTGGCACAAGGTACTGTCACTTTTAGGAAAGCGGGTGTCTGCCAAAGATTTAACAAGAGCTACTGTTTACTCAGTGTTTACGTGCCTGCTCTGCTCTACGGGCCTCACAGGTGTTGCCTCCTAGGACCATGCTATGTGTGGTCACTGAGAAAGTGTAGTCATATGATGCTTCATATTTTAAGTAGTATTTCACAGTCTCTTTAGATGTCCATGATTAAACTTTTTAAACATTGAAATCCAGTGTGCTTTAGCAATCTAAAAACAACTCATATAATGAAGTATTGCATTTGGAAAGATTTGAAACTTTAGCTGAAAGATGTGCTTTTAGAGGCTTTGATAATATTTTACACTCACTAGAATATTTAAATTGGAAATCTACAAATAAATTCAGTACCATGAATGGCATGGTTTAATTGTTCATGTTAAATTTACTTAGCATACTATTATATTAATTAAATACCCACTTATCAGCTTAATGATGCTTAATACAGATCTTTATTAACATATGTTTTCAAAGGCTGGTGAAGTTGTCAAATCTAATGAAAACAGAGTTCAAGATAAAATTCTATCATCCTGTTCTTTTATGATCTTTTTAAAAATGCAGGGCACCATTTAAAAAGCCCTTAGAGAAAATTAATCTTTAACATCATTGTTCCCATCTACATCATTTACAGCCTAATTTTACAATGTCATTGTCGCCATTTTAGCCTTAGATAACTGATTTTCTTAATCATACTATAAAACTACTAAAAATCTCCTCATACCAAGTGGAATAGAGGAAGATTCTATTGCTTTCTTTTCGTTTTTCCCTGGAGCAGCACTTTCAACCGAACTTTCTATAATGAGGAAAATGTGCTCCCACTGTCTGCTCTGGTCAGAGACTTGCCATATGTGGCGTATCAAATATGTACAGTGCAGCTAGTGAAACTGATGAGCTGAATTTCAAATTTTGTTAATTACAGTCAGCTAATTTTAAATAGCCACGTGTTGCTGGTGATTGTCCTGTTAGAACCATGAGTTTAGGGTTGTTTTCAGCACAGACTAATTTCTGAAGCCTTGATTCTTTTCTTCTGGTACTTGTAATTGCTTCATAGAGGAACATGAATAATCCTATTTTTTGTTTTGTTTTGTGTTTTTGGTACCAGGGCTCGAACTTGGGACCTTGCCATTGTAGGCAGGTGCTGGAACCACGAACTAGATCCCCAGCCCAGTAATAATCCTCTTTTAATGTTACATGTTATTCTTGCACTAATTAAGGTATTATCTTTCATTATCGTCAGTTCATTATCCATGCGTTTTACTATAAACCAGAAAACAATTACATTTATAGAAAAACACCAGATTTATTATGTTCTGGAATACAAGATCTTATGTCCTGTCTCCTTTGAACTTGGGCCATTAAGTCTTTGTAAGACTTGCGTTCTAAATATTCTTACTTGTCCACAGATCTATCTGGGAAATTCTGTCAGTCCTGTTAAGTGCTGCCTTTGGGAAACCAGTGTAGTAGAAGAGTTTAGATTTTGGGTTGGATTCAAAAATCTTGGCCACTGTTCTGAAGATGTTCCCACCTTTTCTGTGCCATGCATGATTCCTCATAGAAATGTGACCCAGTTCCTGTCTTGGGGTAGCTTTGCTTTACTTCTTCTGCTTTGTATTTCTTCTGCTTTGGTCCTAGAACTGCTTACTGCATGACTTCTTGTTCTTAAAAAGTGAATGCCTGACAGCAGAGTGGGTGCTCCATGTATATCTGTATGGAATAAATGAAAAGCAATTTTCCTTTTACAAATGCCTCTCTTTATTTACATTATTTTCTTTCATATCTTTATACTGCAGAAGGAATGATAACTTACTGTAGAAGGAATGATAATTTTTTTGAAGATAATGATTTCTGTGAAGAGAGACCATTGACAATTTAAATCAGATACTAGTGGTTTCCAACCAAGTTCTACTATATTTAAATAAATAACATTTTCATAGGTTTTTATCTTCAGACAAGTTTTTGTCAGGGCATATATACATACATATATATATATATATATATATATATGACTTTAAATTGTTGTAAAAAAGATAATATTTTAAAAAGAATAGCTTGTGTAAAGTATCTATACTTGTATAAAGTATCTATAATACACCTTACCTTATGTTGATTGTACAGTTAGTGAAAGAATCGCATTTTGTTTGTCAAATATCCAGAGAATGGATTGAAGCAGTTTGGAACTTAAAATAAGTGAACAGAAGCCTACGGATAAGTAATTGGATAAAGCTATGTTTTAAATGAAGATTCCGAAAACAAGACCATTGACCTGTTGTCTGTGGCCTTAGGAGGTTTAAATTTAAAATGTTTGTAGTAAGTTTGAGAAAGTACCACCAAGCCAAATACAAATTAAATTTTCTTCACACAAAACATTCAACCCACTGCCCAGGAAAAGGCTTTCATCTTTCAAGATGAAAGAATAAAAATGAAACAGGAACACCAAAGGCTACTACAGAAGTGTGCATTTACTTGGGCATATGGCAGTGATCCACTGAATTCAGAGGTGTGCCTATTGGAAAAGAAGCAAAGCAGATTTGCCAAACAGAGATTCTGCCAAATGAGCTTGATTTTACTGTGGGAAAGTAAAGATGCAGAGAAATGAATATTCCAATCTTTTCTAATTTCAAAACTACTTCATGTCTTTCAAAAAGTATTGCCTTCATCTCTATAGATCTTCAGGTGCTGAATATGGTAAGGTTCAGTGATCAATTTTATTATTTCTGTGCAATCAGAAGAGTTAATTGCATTGGAAAAGACTTATGCTTGCTCTTCAATACGTGATGCAAAGGTATTAATGCGTGGCTGCCACTGATTAATGAGTGAAGGTTCAGATTTCGAAGATGAAGGATTAAATCTGAATAGGAGGTCAGGGTTCAGGCCTAAGTGATTTGTACATGGAAACTTTAAGCACCTGTGCACTGACTGATTTCTAGGTGGGATTTGCATTTTTGAAATATTGGAAAGGAACTGCAACATCTCAGTCACATGGACTCACTGCAGCATGTCTTGTAACTGCAGAGTTTTCATTTAATGTATTTGGCGTTACTGAGTTTTGCTGTGCAACAAGTAAAATTATTGTTTATCAGGGAAAGGTAATTACATATTTGAACTAAAATTAATCAGTAGGAACACAGAGAAATGACCTCAAGTCAGGATATTGAGTACAATATTGTTAAACAATATTGTAAAGTGAGGCCAATCACAGAACCTATGGAACAAACAAAATAATAGTAAAGCAGGAAAATAAAATAAATTTTCTATTGTATAATTCTCAGAGAATTTAAAAATAGTTTGAACTTTCTGTGTTCAAATTATTTTTATTACTTTCTACAGCATTAGTGTTCCATCAGTGTGATGAAATATCTGAGAGAAACATCAACATTTTGGGGAGGGGCAGTACTGGAGATTAAACCCAGTGCAAGTTACATCTCTTGTTCTTTTTTTATTGAGACAGTGTCTCACTAAATCTATAAATTTCTCAGACTGGGCTTGTACATGTGATCCACTTACCTCAGGATCTCATGATGCTGGGATTGCAGGCATCTGTCATTGTGCCTGAGTGAAAATGAACTAAAGAGCGAGGGGGGGTGTACATGGTTTCAGAAGATGTCCATGACTGCTTGGGCCTGTTACTTTTGGTACCTCAGGTGACACCTGATGGAGGAAACTGCTGATCTCATGAGGACTGGAAAGTCAGGAGAGAGCAGGGAAGAGGCATGCGTTCTGATATCACCTTCAAGTACTGCCTCCAATGACCTAACTTCTTTCCACTAGGCCTCACCTCCCAAAAGCAACAAAAGCTGGGAAGCATGTTCATCTTTGTGAGAAATACGGATCCAAACTATAACACAAAGATAGCTTTTTTTTTTGAGACAGGGTCTCACTTTGTAGTTTAGGTTGGCCCTGAGCTTACTATGTAGCCCAGGCAATCCTAGAACTCAGCAGTCCTCCTGCCTGTGCCTTCTGAGTGCTGGGATTACAGGCATAAGTCACAATGCCTGGTATTGTTGTATGTGGTTACTGGGGATCAAACCAGGGACCTTGTGCTTACTAGGCAGGTACCAGAACCACTGGCTATATCTCCGACCCAAGATAGCATTTTTTACTAAGACATAGGATGTTTGAGTCACGGTAACTTATTTCACATTGTACAGTTTGTAAATAGATTGCAAGATAATGACCTTTTACATATAACTGCATGAGAATACTGCTTATATGTTTATAAAATGCTAATATTTTAAAAGATATATGGAGAACTTCAGTTTTTGATAGATTATGGTTTTGTTTTGAATTAGCTGAACTAAAGAATTGAAATTTCTAGTTCTGAAAAATAATGAACTTTTTAATAAAAATATCATATTGAGTATCTGTGGCTAAGAAGACCACCTAATGTGATAAATGAATGAACATTTATTTAACTATAATTGAGCTATGAATTTTGAGGCAGATGTTCAAGTAAACCATGTTTGAACTAGGAAATTACCATACTGAGAGGCATTTAGAGTAGTACCTGTGCCTTTTTGGGTCAGTCCCATAGAACTTGGTAAAGGAACTGATTTGTAGAAGTTGAGTCATAATGCCAGTGTCAAGGTGAGAGTAGTATTAGGGATATGAAGTGTGATCTACTTATAGCTAAATTTGCCTCAGTCAAGTCCTTTTCCCTTCCTAACTCTGCATCCTTTGCCAACTGTTATGCAACAAGATTGTGTCTTTCATTCTCTGAACCTGAAAAATGAGAGGGTCAAGAAAATTCCATTGCACCAGGTTGGGGCTTTAGTTCACACCCACTGTGGGTGATGTATCAGAGAGCAAAGCCCTGTTCCTTGAGTCTCTGCAGCTTTTTCTTACTGATCTGTATTTTCAAATCCAGCCCTTTGTGGACTTGAAGGTGTGTAAATGCAATTTCTCTGGGGCCTTAACAAGAGCAAAGAGAAATTTGTGCCTTAATTTATACTTCAGTGTCCAAGTGCTTTTGCTTTTATTGGAACCTTAAACTACATAAAATGTACTTTTAAAACATACACTTTGATTATGATGTTCATAACTGAACAATTCTGAAGGTGAGTTTCTGTACTAAAACGAATTTATTACTGAAACAATGACTTCTCTATTAAGGCATTGTATAAAATGACCAATGGTCATTTTAAAGTGACCAATGGTTTGGGCTCAGTTGTTCTCTAGGTACATGGTCATTTGGCACTAGATATCAATTGATAATCAACTGATAAAATATGTAAAAATTAATTGATTATTATGTTCTTTGTGGTAACCACATCCGGTATGTTTTGTTCTAAGCATTTTTGTGCGTACAATTTATCTTATTCCCCCTTTCATCCTTTTTCCCTATCTATAAGTAAAATGAGTGGTAAAAAAGAAAATTCTTACATATGTTGCCAAAAATTGCTTTGTAATTTTATATTATATCATGGACATCCCTCTTGAAGTATATATTTATGCCTTAGAGGTATAGAGGTATACATTTAAAATATCCAAATATCCTCTGAATGTTATAGCTTATCCAATATAACTTTTTCTTACAGGATTATTATTTTTTTACAGAGCTAGTCTCTGGAAGTGAGATTTAGTTGGTCATTCAGTACTATTTGTCTAAAGGAGGTTATATCATTCTGTAAATGCAGTTCGTACTTCTCACTGTGGCCAATGTTCCTTCTTAACAGGGCCCATTTGGAGGCCAGTGCTGAGAAGTGGAACAGGCTACTGGCATCTTTAGAAGAATTGATCAAGTGGCTGAATATGAAAGATGAAGAGCTTAGAAAGCAAATGCCTATCGGTGGAGATGTTCCTGCCTTACAGCTCCAGTACGACCATTGTAAAGTAAGTTATCATCTAAGATGTGTAGCATTTTTTTTTTATTTTGGTGAAGTGAATACTTCAAACAAAATTCTGGATTAATACCAAATTTAAAGTGATTAGCACAGGCGCCCTTGCTCTTTCTGTCTGTACTTGGGCATTTTTTATAGATTTCATTTATTGCTTTCATTTGTTTCAAGTTAAATTATCTGTCTAAAATTAGTGAAAAATTTTTGTAACAGTATACATATCTAAGGCATAATGTTGCTTTTAGCTTATCATGAAATTTATCCAACTTTCACATAGATTCTGGAATATTAATACAGCATGTTGGGAAAAATTTCAAATAACAATGTTAAATTCAGAGGTGAAAAACTCAAAGAATACAGACTTATTTATATTACATGAAAAGTGGAAAAATGACTTTAGGTAGTAAAATAATAAGATTTAAGTCTTAAAGCAAATGAAGACCTTGCTAGTTAAATCATATGTTTTATTTTTCTGAACTTACACTTTAAATTGCATTTTTATTTTGCTTAGACTTGTACCTTAACTTGATTAGGAACCGTATATGCTGAAATATCATCAACAAGTACATCCCTAGATCCTTGTAGTTTTAAAACTCTTTGCTTTTTTACTTTTCAGTAATTTACTTAATTTTTTCTTATTATTTTTTCATGTACTTCAAATTATCCTTTTTATTGTATTTTTATATTTACATGTAGTACAAGTTCATTCTAAATACATATATTTTAATATAATGTTAGAATTCTGTTCCCATTTGAAAAATGACAAATGCTAGAACATGCTTTTTCTAAAAGAGGGTATCATCTATTTCATCAGTTGTTCTAACAATCTTACCTCAGATGTATTTTATTGTGACCCCGTGTGACTGATTAAAACTACCAATTGAGTCTGTTCTACCTTTAAGCCTCAGTTGTGTTTGTGACTAAGGTTGGATATGCACATTTGAAATTAGTGACAGTCCGGGTGAGAAATCAAAATTGTCACACACCAGCCTATGTTGTCAAAATTCTCACACAGAGAGGTATATAGTCTTTCATAGGTTTTGATATTTGCTGAAAATCTGAAGTTTATGAACTCCCTTTTTGTATGAGCTATAGTGGTCTTCTGTGAGTTATGTGTGACAGAGGGTAGGGTGCACTGAAGAGGTTTGGAGTAGTGGTGGTTGGGGGCCTCCTTCTAGATGGGGTAATTTAGGGCAATAGTGTTAGGAAGTTAGAGTCTTTCAGTGGCGGGGGAGGAGGAGCCTCTGAAGAAGGGACTGGTGCCTATTATGGTATAGATCTGAAGCGGTGCCCAGAACTCTGTTACGGCGTGGTTGGAAACAAGCATTTGAGAAGTGACTGCGTCATGAGGGCCTCAGTCTCTGGTGGATAATGAGACTCACTGATGAGATCGGAACTGGACGGCACCAGCACTGCACACCCTGAGGAGCAAACACTCTTGTCGTTGCCCTAAATATTAAAAATATGCATGGCTATGGTTTTACTTCAGCCAGATACTCTTGTGACTGGATAGAGGCATAGCTATAGTTCTCACTATTCAATTGACACTTACTTGCATAGCAATATAAATATTGAATCATGTAGAGGCAGTTATCAATGTACCAACGCCTCGTCAATTAAAAAAAAGGCATGTTGGTTTTAGAAAAGCAAGTCTCCAAGAATAATTAAAGTTCATGTTTTCCAGTATAATTTCTTTTGTGTATGTTCTTTCCCAGAGGGCTACTCTGTCCTTTGCTTAACCCAATTTAATTCCTATGTTCAAGCCTTTTTATATGAGTTAGGACATTAGGACTTTAACTGGATTTCCAAGATTCATTAAAATAACAAATTCTAATATTGTTTAAAGTAATACCACCTCACCACTGTATTTAGGCTGTGTGTGTGAGTAGTTTTTCACCTGTTAAAATAATCATAAAGCTTCCTCCCAAACCTGTTAATTTTGAGTTCTTGTTGTGTTAGGAGGTTACCTATAGTGGAAATTTTCATTTTCCTAAAATTAAAAAAAATTAATTTCCAAATTTGCCTCCAGTTTTCACCACTTGTGTCAATTTCCTTCTGATCGAACTCCCAAGTCTGTTAAGAAAGCGGTGACTCACATGCAGTCTAGAAACCGCTGTTCCAACCTGCCCACCTCTGTCGGTTGTCTACATCTGGACTTGTCCCCTGACCCTGACAGCACAGCGGGAGCCTCACTCCCAGGCACCATGGAATATCTGTGTGTAGACCTCCAGGGGAGAGCCACATTGTTGCCCTCCACAGATAATGAAATGAAGACTGAACAGCAAAAGTAGCCAACAGGCAGAAGTCTATGGGACCAGTCACCCCAGTCCTAATTTAACCCAGAGAGTTTCTTTCATCTAGCTGTTCATTATGCTCAGCAATCTTCTGCATCACACCTGATGTTTGTGTTGTATGCCTCTAGGTGCTGAGTATGCATCAGGTGACCTGATGATTTTCACTGGCTCTAAGCTTGCTCTTAGCAGGGTGGGCAGCCTGACAACAAGGAACAGCAACAGATATCAAAGCTCTGCAGTATAGCCTTGGGTGAATGGCCAGAAAGACATGGATGAATCATGACTATTGGTGCTTAGGAAGGTTGGTAGACAGTTCACAGAGCAAGAAGCCTTTAAGCTAAGGAGAAGTGAAGAAGTAAGACATAGATCAAAGTGTTGTCTTAACTCCGGGAAGAGGAAAATCCTGCAGAGGAGCCTCTGTACATCATGAAGTATGCCATAGAGCAAGACGTGGCCCACACACCCCCTCTTCGCTATATAAGGTCAGCATCCAATATAGAGTTTGATGGTGGAAGAGACTGTGCATATTTGCTACAGTAAGGCAAATGTGTGCTCATGTTGTAAAGAATGTGGGGAAGAGGGCTGTGTCTTGGTTTTAACATTCAAACTCAGTATACTGTTTCAGGCATTATTTCTGATGTTAGTGAGGTAGAACCAAAAGGAATTTATATACTAACTGTTCATTTAGGGATGTTAACCAAAACTTTTATGGGATTATGAATGAGATCTTACAAAAAGTTTTGTCTGAATACCAATGTGAAGTAAGCCTGTTTTCCTTCTCTTTTTTTCATGTAGTTTTATTAGTGCTATCAAATTTAATGACTCTTCTGGCCTTTTTTCTGTCATACTATAATGACTTCAGATCCATATATGCTGATTTAGCATTGAAGGCAAGTTGGGGGAAAAAAGTAAATTGCATTCTAGCCGACATTCCTTCTGTTTATATCATTTATCTTTTTCTTCTTACGTTCTCCAATAAACAGTGCAGAGAGCTTTTCTGAAACCAGGAACTGAAGATCCTCCTGCCCCAGAAATGCCTCTAACCTGTTAGGGTTCGGGTACAGTTTCTTGGGCCCCTTGTGCAGTTGTACTGGGCCCCGTTCTTAGTAGGGCCCTGCACTTGCTGCTGTCTTGAAATTCTTCATGATCTTTGCACCAGGGGCTCTGCGAATTCACCCTGCAGTTATGCGGCCAGACGTGCGTGCATATGGAATGTTACGTAGGCGCTGGGACACAGGCAAAATGTAACACGTTCACAGTAAGGAAAGGCTGCAGTCTGTAAACAGCTTGTGTATCTCAGTTGGCTGTTCTGACCTGCTGAGTCACACGCCCCCTTGTAACTTGTGTGTCTGTTTATGTTGGCTGAACTTTGGGCCACGCCCAGAATAGATCCTCATCTTTCCTGGTGACTTAACTATTCCTGTGCCCTCTGTAGATTTCTAGGATGTAACACTCTCCTGATTTTCTCCTTCTCTTATTAACTAGACTGTCTCAGTTTACTTTTCTCCTCTCATCATCTAAAATTGGGAGGTACCAAGGGTCTGAAAGTGCAAAATTCTTTATGCTCCTTGTCTTCAGGCTTGAATTCCATCTGTAAGACAATTTCTCTCCAGTAAGTGTTACCCCCACTCAGGAGTCCAAGCAACACCTCCCCCTTAATAGGGTCAAACTCCTGAACTGGGTCTTTGGACATATTCTCCATAGGGTCTCCTGTTTCAGTTGGTATGAGTCCTATTTTAGTTGATTAGGTAAAAAAAATCACAACCACCTTATATTTTGCCTTCCTCTCGTACTCAGGCTGTTAGTCCTCTGAGTTCCCTGTTTAAAATCCAGAGTCTGGATCTGCCGCTCTCAGTATCCATCAGTCACTTCTCTCCTCAGCACAGCAGCCTGAGGATTCCTATTAGAATCAATCCAACTCCACAGTGGTTTCCCTACTGACTCACAGGAAAAGCCTCCGCTGGCAGAGCCGCCGCTGGCGAGGCCTGCATGGTCTGCCACAGTTCCCACGCACACCTTGCTCATCTTGTTTCTTGCTACTTTCTGTGACACGCTGATTTCAGCTGTGCCGTCCCTTGCTGTGCATTCAATCACACTGCCCCAAACGCTCTTTCCTTGGGGGCGCAGGGTTAATTCCTCACATCTTTCCGATCTTGCTTACAACATCTTTCCACCCAGCCAGCCCTGATAGCTCCACTGAGTTGCAACAGCCTGGCACAAGCTGCTCATCTCTCTCACCCTGTCACACTTCCTTCTTCGTCCCTAGCATTTATCATCTTACGGAACTCACTTATTTTTCCTTGTCTCTTTGTCTACATCTTACACTGTAGATGCTCTAGAAATACTTGCTGAATGTTCACTGAGTGAACTATTCCAAAGGGAATGCATCTTTTGATGGGGGTATTCCTCACTCGTTTAGACTCTAAAGATTATGATGGTTAGAAAATATTTCAACTGTAAAAGCTGAATGTTTAATAAAAATAATAGTGACCTTACAAGTTTAAGTAACGATCTTTTACACAGAAATAGGAGTAATTATATGAAATGATGGAAACTTAAGAAAACCCATCAACCCAATTTTACTTCTAACATTGTCAGTGAGGAGGTTCCCCATTCCCTGTCTTGATATTGCCTGCACTGTTCAGTTCAGGAGTGGGGAAAACCTTTAGAGGGGAGGACAGGAAGTGACATATCTGTGATTATTAAGGTAGCTTCTAAAGTATCATTTATTATTTTACCTATATGTGCCAAATGGTACTGGGCTCTGCTGATGCATGTGCCTTCTCTTCCCCCAGAATTGACGTGAGTTAAGTTTCCTAACAGAATGTAACCAAATCTATGGAGTCTCTTACCTACTGACTCTGCTGTCCCACATTACATTTCGTAAGTAAACTTAGCTGCCAAGAGGTCATTGGACTAAAACATAACGGGAAAGTTGCATGATTATTATACATGTAAAAAGTAGGCTTCTGAGACACATTTGTAATTTTTTTTTTTATTTTTTTGAGACAGGGTCTCACTTTGTAGTTCAAGCTGGCCCTGAGCTCACTATTGTAGCCCAGGCAAGCCGCCGCGAACTCAGCAATCCTCCTGTCTCTGCCTCCCGAGTGCTGGGAGACAGGCATGAGCCACCACACCTGGCACTGTGGTATGTGGTATTGATTGTTGGTGGGCGTGAGTCTCCACGCCCAGCATTGTATGTGGTTACCGGGATTGAACTCAGAACCTTGCACTTGCGAGGCAGGCGCCGGAACCACTGAGCTAATCTCCGGCCCCACATTTGTAATTTTTAATAATGGTGTTCTCTAAAATTAGTAATTTGTTCAAGGGCCCTATTCTGCCACATTGTGAATATAATTAATAACAACATATTACATTTATTCTTGAAAATTGCTGATAGAATGTTTTAAGTGTTCTCACCGTACAAACTATTTTGAGTATGTGGGATACTGTGTTGCATATGGTGATTAGCTCAGGTTAGCCCCTGCACAATGTTTGCATATTTCAAACAACATATGAGATAAAATATATACATTTTCAGTTCTCAGTTAAAAACAAATTAATTAAAAAGTACAGTTTAAAGAGTAGTAGATGGATGATGATGATGATTGTGATGCATGCTTGTAATCCTAGCTGCTCTGACAGCTGCCACAGGAGATTACAGGTTTGAGAGCTGCTTGGATAATTTAGATAGATCCTACGCCCAAATTTAAAACAATAAAATAAAGTAGTGGGAGATGTAGCTGAGTGGTAGAGTACACCTGGTCTGCCCTATTAAAAAAAAATCAGTGATTTCTTCAATGAGAAATGAGCTCTATTCTACTGGGTAGTTTTTTTTAAACTATAATTTTAATTATAATAATATATGAGACTTTATAACACAAAGAACCAAAACATTGGCCATTATTTTACCCCCATAACACAGCCATTTTCATTTTGTCTTATTTCCCCTTTGCATATTCACGTTTCAGCTGTAATAGGAGGCATGGTTTTTATACCATACTTATTTCTTAACATATCCTTGTACTTGTTACTATAATAAGTCCTTAAGGTTACATGATGGTCCCTTAGTGTGGCTATATCTCAGTGAGCTTAAATATTTTACAGATGTGGGCTATTGCTTTCAATTTTTAGAAATCACAATGTTGTAATGAACACATTTGTATCTGTAGTATTTTTTGCTTTGTTTTCTTGGGATCTATCCCTGAAGGTGAGAGTCTTATTTCACATGATGTGACCATAGTAATCACTCTGGACACAGTGCCAAACTACTTTCCCCAAATTAATGTTCTGCCTCTGGCAACCTATGAAAGCACAGCTTCATGGCCTCCTAGCTGATGTTTTATTTTTGTGTCTCTTTTTCTCTTGGACCTTATATTATTAGCATTGAAATACAGATGCTCCATGGTAGTTGGGAAATCTGGAAAGCAGTTTTAGTATTTTAGATACTGGCCTCAGGCTTCTTTTCTTTCAAAGAGGAAAATTGGTTGATAGGTTTGATTTAGTTAGGCTTAGCAGAAAGGGGAAAAGTTATCTATGGTTTGTTCAACTCCCAAGTAAAAGACATTTTCTTTAAAAGTCATACATATCACTTGATCTAGGTGACTATTTTTGACTTTGCAGAGCTTTGGTTTATTGTTCTGTTTTGGAGCCAATTGATTCTAAAAAGCCATGGTGACCATTTCTTTGTTTTCTAAGCATCTGAAATGACACATGCTTCTTGCAACATCATTTTCTACCTATGAAATATTTTGGTTTAAACTTAAAGAATTTCATACTTTCAGTTTTCATAATTAAAAATTTATCCTTTAGAAAAATTACATTAGTGAAGTTCATTTTTCCTAATGAAATGTTGGTCTGTTAGTTTTTCATTGCTATAACAAAATACCTGCAATAATGAACCTAAAAAGAAGGAAGGTTTATTTTAGCTCATGGTTTCAGGGACTTCAGTCCATGGTTGGGAAGTATGTTCTTTCTAGACCTGTGCCAAGGCAGAACATCTGGTGAGAGAAGGTGATGGAGCAAAATTACTCATCTCATGGAGATCAGGAAAGAAAGAAAGTGGAAGAATGGGACAGAGGTCTCAGTATAGGCCATGCCCCCAATGGCCGAATAAGATCTTGATTCCTCAAGGTTTTACCACCTCCCAATAGTGCCCTAGTATGTCCTCTGGCATGTGGCTTTTGGGAAGCATCTAAAATCCAAATAATGTCATTTGAGTACTGGTACTGATCAAGTAAAGCTGTAGAGAATATGGCTCAAACTTTCCCACACAAGTATAGTAGTCAGCTTTCTGTCACTGTAACAAAACACCTGAGTTAAGAAATGTACAAGGATGGGCCGGAGGGTTAGCTCAGTGGTTCTGGCGCCTGCCTCGCAAGCGCAAGGTCCTGAGTTCGATCCCTGGTTACCACATATAATGCTGGGCATGGAGACACGCCCACCAGCAATCAACACCGCATACTACAATGCCGGATGTGGTGGCTCACGCCTGTAATCCCAGCACTTGGGAGGCAGGGACGGGAGGATTGCTGAGCTCACAGCGGCTTGCCTGGGCACCATAGTGAGCTCAGGGCCAGCCTGAACTACAAAGCGAGACCCTGTTGCAAAAAAAAAAAAAAAAGAAATGTACAAGGTAGAAAGGTTTGATTCGCTTTCAGAAATTTGGTTGATAGCCACTTGGCACTGTTGCTTTGGGCCTGTGGTGGCACAGTACATCATGGCAGAATTGTGATAGAGGAGATCTGTTCACCGTATAACATCCAAGAAGCAGCAAGAAAAAAAGGGAGGTGGGGCAGGGTCTCAGTATCCGCTTCACTGGCATGCTCCTAATTATCTAACTTCCTTCCCCTGGGCCTTTCATGCTTGTTATCTAAAATGTCCCACAGAAAGGCTTATTTGCAATTGACAGGCATTTGGGAAGAGATTGGATCATGAGGGCTTAGTAAGTGAACTAATCAGTTGACAACTTTGTAGCTCATTGGGCTCATAGTGGGGTCTAATTGGTGAAGCAGGTAAGTAGGGCAGCTTTTTTAGGGTATATCATATCCCTACTCCTTCCTCTCTCTCCGGCATTTTCCTATCACTCTGCCAGGCACTTCCGCATCATATTCTTTCCTTGGAACCAGCCTACCATGGACTAAAATCTCAGAAACTATGAGCCAAAATAAACTTCTTCTCTACCAAGTTGGACATGTCAGGTGTTTTGTACCAGTGATGGAAAGGTGACTAATACAGGGCCTCACATCTCAAAACCATCACAGGCTGTGACCAAGACTTTGGCATAAAGGCTTGGGTGGGGGAGCGCTTCTCTAAGCTATAGCAGTAAATAACAATGCAATAGAGACTTGTAGAATGAATTTAGTCTTAGGGATTCAGAGTATTTATAAGGCTTTAGTATCACCTTAACAACAGTAGGTTATTCTATATTATTGAAGAGTTTAAACTGATGTCATTCCCTGTCTCACCAGTGAAGTTAATAGAGTGAGAAGTGTTATTGATATGAGGAGGAGATAAAAGACAAGGGTCTGGGGCCTCATATTTAGTAAGTGTGGATCTACATGGTATAGACTGGACTGCTGCAAGTCTTTCTAGAATTCTATTTTACTGTAAAAGTGCCGGAGCCAGCCGGACAAAACAGCGGGGTAGTGAAGTCGAGGGGCGTGGATTAAGAAAAGAAAAGAAGACAGGAAAATGGGCTCGGGAGGACCTCTCAGTCAGTACTGAGCAGGCCCTGAGTTTATTCTTCAGTGCTCTTTTATAGTATTTCTAACTACAGTGCTTACATGCAAGGCTTTCAATGGACAATGTAGTTAGTGGTTAACATACAGGTTTAGCATGATTAGAATCTAAATCTACAGGAACTCAAAATACAAAGATAACTTTGGCAGAGAGTACTTAAAAACTTCCCAGAATGTGCTCTCTGCTCCTAAAACTTCTCCCCAGGTAATCTACAAGTTTCTTATGCTAAAGACTGGCCCAGGCTCTCAAGGCACAAGTCTTTGTCTCTTAGAATACTTCCCTATTT
>PVIC010011827.1:0-40741 GCA_004025085.1 Thryonomys swinderianus | reverse complement strand
AAGGACCTGAGTTCGATCCCCGGTTACCACATATAATGCTGGGCGTGGTGGCTCATGCCTGTAATCCCAGCACTCGGGAGGCAGAGACAGGAGGATTGCTGAGTTCGCGGCGGCTTGCCTGGGCACCATAGTGAGCTCAGGGCCAGCCTGAACTACAAAGCAAGACCCTGTCTCCAAAAAGAAAAAAAAAAAAAAAAAGCAGCCTTCAGATGAGGGCCAGAAGTAAAACAATGAAAAGAAATCTTGGAAGGAAAGGATGGTCACAAGTAACAAATTTACAGTGTAAGTCAGATAGAACAGGGTCTGAAAGAGTCAATGTGAATGGAGAAATTTGTACATCATTGGTACCATTTGTTGGTGCAGTAGTAGTGTCATAATGCAGACTGTTGTGATTTGAGAGCTAAAGAGGAGATGAAGAAGGGGTAAAAAGGGATAGTCTTTCAAAAAGATTGACACTGAACAGAAAGTAATACATAATACAGCAGCAATAGTAGACAAAGTCAAAAGAAAGACTGCTCATTATGGAAGAATGCCTACACACAATGAAGGTTTATTGTTTGTTTTGTCAGAACCAGAAATCAAACTCAGGACCTTACACTTGCCAAGAAGGCAGCAGCATCACTGAACTACATCTCCAGCCCCTGCCTATGCAGGATGAGATGAGGTATAAAAGAGGACAGGTCTAATACATGGAGTTGCATATCGGACAAGGTAGAAGAGGATGAGTTTTAGTCTAGTACTTTTCAAATTATCTTTGCTGAAGGATCAGCTTTTTAAATTTCCAGTCTCTCACAAGCTAGTATTTCTGTACAATGTAATAGAAACTAATTATACAAAAATACAGTGCAAAAACAAAGATATTCAAAATGTAAGCCCCAATTTTTCATAATGAGCCCTAATGAACATAAAATTACTTTAACAAATAGCTATAAAAGTGTATATATTGTAAGGGATTGATATCAAACAATTTGAGGATTGGAAGGGAACTGAGGTCATACTCTGAGTAGTACCTAGGTTGAGGGGGCTGGAGAAGAGCAAAGAAAGAATACCCTTTATTCCATTGAGGAAAAAATTTTGGAAGGATGGAAGAATAGAAAAATAACTTTAGAGTGGAATGAAGGAAGAGTGAAGAAGTTTCTATTTGAAATTTTTTCCATATTTGCGTTGCTTTGCTGGTTCACTTTTTTAAATTGAATTCTTTATTGGTACAATTTATATACATCTCACAATCACTTATAACATTGGGGAATTTGTACCAGTATATGACACAAGTTAATTCTCATTTTTACCCATATCCCTATCCACCCACACCTCCCCACCCCCATATACATGCTCTTTTATTTTCTTTCCGAATCATATGGTTCACTTTTTATAGTGATGTAGAACACTTGATTTTCTGAAATAAGGATGAAGGAGCTAGGATTAGAAGACTGGAGGACTTTAGTCAGAAGTTCAAAAACACTTGCTGTGGGAAACAAGAAATGAAATAGAAGAAAGAGAAATAAAAGAGTTGTAATACAATAACAATGTAGAAGACCCATCAGAGGCCAGAACTCATAAACTTGTTATAGAGCCAATTGGTTCAGTTCTGTCATTTTTTTTTAATCTAATAGTTGTGTAGACTCAGAGCAGGGGTGAAAGAAAGAGATGGTGGGATTTGGGTAACAAGGTGTGCTAGGTATGCAAGCTCTCTCTCCCAAGGCAAATAACTAAAAATATTTCATGAAGTACAGCAAATATCTCCTTAATGTATCAAAGAGTTAAAGCAATAGGAAGAAATGATAAGGGTAGATCCAACTAAAAGAAAAGCTATGAGGTTACATCTTCTCTGAGGACATTCACTGAAACTAATTGAAATTTCAGGGAACAAGCCAAAAGGGATATGAAAACACAAAGCCAAGGGCTTACCCAAGATGGAAATTCTAGCAAGATTCCTCCTCAGGTCAGACTGGAATGACAGGAGGGAAACCATCAGCACACTGGGAACCAAAATGGGGAAAACCCTTGTAAGGTCATGTCCCTGTGAGGAGTTTGAGGAAAGCAACTTTGGTATGAAGTACAGGGGAAAGGGCATCTGCTCCGATTGAGAGATTATAAACACAAGCTCATATGATAAAGATTTATAGACAAATTTATATTACCTAGGTACTTCCAAGTACTTCAAAATCTGAATTTAATTTAAAGTCGACCTACACTAGCATTGTCATCAGGACCCTGGAAGAATATAATTTCACAATGCTGAAATATACCCTCATCCCAGATTTTCAAAGTATTCCCAGAAATAAGTTTCCAAAGAAATGAGATCTTAATTAAAAATCACTAAAATATAATGAAATGACACACTATATATGACAAAAGGATGTTCAAAGTAATATAAGTTTGAATCCAAATATCCAATTTTATTTAAACATAAATGAGCTAAATGACTGTGAACTCCCATATTTGTTACTGCACTATTCATAATAGCCAAGAGATGGAAATAATTTATGTGGTACATATACACAATGGAATACTATTTAGCTATCAAAAATGAAGTCCTGTCCTTTGTAAAAACATAGATGGAGCTGTAGGTCACTGCCAAGTGAAATAAGACAGGTAGAAAAAGACAAATACTCACATTTCCTTATACATAGGGTCAAGAAAATTGTTATTGTAGAAGTTACTTGGGAAAGAAGAGGGGGAGGAAGTAAAAGTTGCAGTTAGATAGGAGCAAGAAATTCTGGTGTGGTATTGGAAAGTATGGTGATTATAAATAAAGATGGTTTTCTATGTATCTTTGATGTAGAAGAAAAGATTTTGAATGGTATTTGTCTATACAAAAGGGAAAAGCATTTGAAGAGAAGCCTATGTTTGATGTGACTTTACAGTGTTCACAAAAAATAAATTTAATTTTTGGAAAGGTGATTACCATAGTAAAGTTTAAAACTCTAACCACACACTGTTTATAAATGTTACATTTGAAACATAAAAATTGACAGTAAGATGATGAAAATTACATCACAAAACACCAACCAAAAGAAAGCTGGCACCGATATTTTAACTCTGATGAAATAGGTAATTTTTGCAGTATTGAGGATTGAACCCAAGACTTTTTCATTCAGGTACATCCCCAGACTTTTTTTTAAAATTTTATTTTGAGACAGGGTGTTGCTAATTTACTAAATTGCCCAGCCTGGCCTTTAACTTGTGGTTCTCTTGTCTCATCCTTCCAGAGTGCTGGGATAACACCATGCCCAGCTAGAAAAAAAAAAAACAAAAAAACAAAAAAAAAACAACACGGGGGCAAAAAGCACTAATAAAGTATAGAGTCCATTTCTTTGGAGCTTTTTTCTTTTTTTCTTTTCTTTTATTATTTTGTTTTTTGAGATTGGACTCTCATTACATTGCTCAGGCTCATCTCAACACATGGGGACACACTTGGATCCCCCATCTGGGCTTCTCAAGGAGCTGAGACTACAGTTATGTGCCAACAAGCTCAGCTGGGTCATTGGTGTTATTAAAACCTAATCCAATAGGAAGATAAAAATTTATATTGGCATGAACTTAGTAAAAAATCTAAAAATAAAGTGAAAATCAACAAAACAAGGAGAAATACAAAACTTCAAACAGTATTTTAAATCTTGCAGTAATTGATATCAATATATATGTAGATAATTTGTGTAATGCAATTAATAAAATGGATGTACTAGGGCATAGGACACAGAATCTATGTTTTCAGAATACATATGTTTTCCAAGCCCACAGAGAGAATTCACCAAAATTGACCACATACAGTATTGGGTTATAAGAAAAACCAAAATAATACAAATTACATTCTATGATCACAATACAATGAAGCCAGAAATCAACAAGAAAATGAAAACTAGCAAAACATTGAACATTTAAAATCATACTTCTAAATGAACCATAAGACAAAGAAAAATCATATTTGAAATATGAAATGATTTTGACTGAATTAACACATAAAAACTCTATCAAAATTTGTGGGATTGCCAGGCATGGTGGCTCACACCTATAATCCCAGCACTCGGGAGGCAGAGACAGGAGGATTGCTGAGTTTGAGCTTGCCTGGGCTACATAGTGAGCTCAGGGCCAGCCTGAACTACAAAGCGGGACCTTGTCTAAAAAAAAAAAAAAAAAAAAAAAGTCTCCTACAGTATCCCCTCCAAAGCAGAAGTGGTTTGTAAAGGAAGTTGTGAGGGACTGTCCAGAGATAAGAAAAAAATATGGCCTCCACCTCCCCACTCTAAGATATAGAGATAATGGTGTTCTATCTAGGAAGATCATGACAGAAGCAGACTCCATCAAGATAATACTGAACATAACTAGGAACAGTTGTGGCAGCACAGGCAAATTCAGCTCTGCACTTACTATCTGTATGATCTTGGGCAAGTTATTTAAATAATCTCTAAGCCTTGCTTTTCTGAGATTGGCGTTATTATCATCATTGCAGTTATATGCATATTTTTGAGGATGAAATTCCTTAGTGCAATGCCTTCCTGGTATATAATAAACACTCAAACTGTGTTAGCTTTGAATAAAAAATGCCACCTAAAAAAGTTCAGTTGATTGGGGAATTTGTACAACCCTAAAAGTTTGAATAACAATAGCTAATATTTATTGAATTTCTACTTTATGTCAGACATTATTATAAAAATGTTACACATATGACTTTTTTTAGTTATTAAGGCCATCACATGTAAAATAAGAGATGATTCTATGCCAAAATATAGGATTATTTCCACTTCATACATTAAGACACTGAGGTATGTGTCTCCTTCTGCCATTCTATTCTCCTTTTTTAAAGAGAAAATCATAGATTACACTTCCTAACATTTTTGTAGTTATGTGTTGCCACAGGACTAACTTTTAGGCAACAGAAGTGAACAAAAATTATGTGTTCCATCTCAGCCATATGAAGTACACTTACATTTAAAACAATAAGTATGTCTCAACACTGTATTCCCTCTGCCAGCTGGATGACAACAGAGCTCATGGAATGACAAAACCATACAGTAGAATTATCCTGGGTCTTTGAATGTGCCCAGTGAAGGAGCCACCCAACTAAGACGAATACTCACTCAGAACTGTTAGTAAGAAATGGAATTATTTTATTGGGCTATTACATCTTTAGTAGAGCACTTAGTCTACCTAATTAATATAAACATCATGATAAACATTTTTAACCCTCATTTCTTAGTACTTACAACCATTTTTTTTTTTTTTGAGACAGGGTCTCGCTTTGTAGTTCAGGCTGGCCCTCAGCTCACTACATAGCCCAGGCAAGCCTTGAACTCAGCAATCCTCCTGCCTCTGCCTCCTGAGTGCTGGGATCACAGGCACGAGCCACCGCGCCCTGCACTGGTATGTGGTATTGATTGCTGGTGGGCGTGAGTCACCATGCCCAACATTGTATGTGGTTACCGGGATCAAACTCAGGGCCTTGTGCTTGCGAGGCAGGCGCTGGAACCACTGAGCTAAATCTCTGGCCCCCATTAAAACCATTTTATAAAGCACATATCATTATGTAATTTAAGAGATAAGAAAAGTGAGTTTAAGTAATTTGCTTGAAGCTGTGCAATGGATGAACAGGTGATGTGTTCAAGGACTAAGAATAGATGTTTACTATATTCCCAGTCAAGCTATGCCCAAAATAGAGTCTGGAGAGCAAAACTTTGGCTGAAACAGTAAAAAAAAAAAAAGTATGTCAAAACTGTCACTGGAATACTGGGGCTGGCTGGTAAAATTCACCTATATTTTCTTTCCCTTTCAACTGTCCTCTTCTCTGACAACATCACTCTGAAACACAGTTATATTAGTGTGTGTCTTCTTTCTGTGCTCATCATTTCCATCTTGCTCCATTCTCCATCTTCCTTGCCTAGTTCTATTGTATTGAACTTGCCATTTATGAGACTAGGGAATAATAATGGGTATTTTGAAAACTGGTGTTTATGTCCAAGAACCACTTGTGGATATACTTCACTGAAGAATATGATGACCATCAAAAATATAATACTAAAAATGATAATAATAACTACTTATGACAAGACTAGAAACAATCCCTATTTAAATCACACATCTGTTCTTTGACCTTCCCCAGCTACCATTTCATCTCTCTCTTCCTCATTGGAGCTAAATCTTCCGGTAGAGTTGCCCATATATACTATGTGCAACTCCTCATTTCCTCATTCACTTTCTAGTCCACTACAGCTTGGCTTCTGGGCCAACTACTCCAATGAAACTACATAAGTTATTGCAGCAAACAACCCTCATATTGCCAAATCTAATAGATATTTTTCTATCTTCATTCAACTTGGATACCCGGAAGCACTTTAAATCATTAGCCTCTCCCTCATTCTTAAAACATTTTCCTTTTGGATGTTGCAACACAACACTTTGCTTTCCTCCTACCTCACTGGATATTCTTTTTAGTCTTATTGGTAAATTTGCCCCAATATTGTGATATTTCATGTTTCCATCCTGGTATTCTCTTTTTGGTTTATATTCCTCCTCTACATTATGTCATCTACTTCTAACAGCATTTCAGTCACAGTAAGTTCCACATTTATTTCTTTAGTCAAGACCTTGTATCCGAGCTCATAATATGCATGCTTCTACCTCCTTGACCTTTCCATTTGTATATCCAATAGACACTTTAAATTATGTCAAGAATTCTTGATACCCCCTAAATGTTCTTGACTTTTTATTTCTATATGTCATCAACTTTATACAGAATCCTTCTCTTGTTTTAATCTTTTAACTGTTCTCACCTAGGCTAGGGATTTATTGGAATGTGCAAGTCTTTTGATTGGTTTTCTTACCTCTCCTATATTCTCCACAGTGCAGAAAAATGAATCTTTTTTTTCCCCTTTGGTACTGGGAATTGAAATCAGGACTTTGCACTTGTGTGGCACCACTGAGCTAAACCTCTGGCCCCAAAACTGATCTCCTTAATTTCCCCATATCTTACCATTTCTCTTTAAAGAAAAATCAAATTCCTTGAAATGGTTATGCCTGGTCTACTTTTGCTCTCCATTATGGAAACAAAAAACTTGAACAACACTATAAACCAACTGGACCTAATACCAGAATTCCTATGGAGAATTCCACTGACTAACAGCAGAATAGGCCAGGTGTGGTGCATATATTGTAATCTCAGGACTCAGGAGCCTGAGGTAGGAAAATGATGTAAGTTGAAGGCTACCCTGGGCTACATAGACTGAACTACATAGTGAGACTGTCTGAAAATATCATTAAAAAAAAAAGCTCAGCAGAATATACAACTTTCTCAAGTACACATGTAACATTCTCCAGGATAGGACCATATGCATATCCATAAGAAGACTTAAAACCTTTAAAGGATTGAAATCACACAAAAAGATAGTACCACAATGTAATGAAGTTAGAAATAAGGAAATTTATACTCCTAAATAACTGATGAGGCAAAAAAAAATCACAAGAGAAATTAGAAAATGCCTTGAAATGAATGAAAATGAAACAATATACCAAAATGTGTGGGGCACTGTATAGCAGGGCCTAGAAGGAAATGTATGGCTGCAACACCTATACTAAAAAAGAAGAAATAATTCAAATCACTGACCTAACCTGTCATCTTAAGAAATTAGAAGAGCGGGCCAGAGATTTAGCTCAGTGGTTCTGGCGCCTACCTCGCAAGCACAAGGTATTGAGTTCGATCCCCTGTAACCACATACAACAATGCTGGGCATGGTGACTCACGCCCACCAACAATCAGTACCACCTACCACAGTACCGGGTGTGGTGGCTCACTCCTGTAATCCCAGCACTCGCAAGGCAGAGGCAGGAGGACTGCTGAGTTTGAGGCTTGCCTGGGCTCCATAGTGAGCTCAGGGCCAGCCTGAACTACAAAGCGAGACCCTGTCTCAAAACAAAAGAAAAAAAAAAGAAATTAGAAGAGCACACCTAACACAGTACAAACCGAAGGGAAGAAATAATAAAGATGACAAAGTGAAATATAGAATACAAAAACAAAAAAGTAACAAACCAAAGTTGGCTGCAGATTTTTTGTTGCTGTTTTTTGCAACAGAGTTTCGCTTTGTATTTCAGATGGGCTCTGAGCTTACTATGAAGCCCAAGCAAGCCTTAAACTCACAGCAATCTTCCTGCCTCTGCCTCCCGCGTTCCGGGATTACAAATGGAAGCCACCACACCCTGCATTGTAGTATGTGCTACTGATTGCTGGTGGGCGTGAGTCACCACGCCCAGCATTGTAGTATATGGTTACTGGGAATGGAATTTGGGACATTGTGCTTGCAAGGCAGATGCTGGAACCACTGAGCTAAATCCCCATCTCAAAAACTGGCTGTTTGAAAAAAAATCACAAAATTAGCAAGCCCTTAGATTAAGGAAAAAAAGAGAGAGAAGGCTCAAATGACTAAAATCAGAAATGAAAGAGAAGCCCTCACCAAGCAATTTACAGAAAGAAAAAGCATTATAAGAGGGGCTCTGATTTCCATTCCTCAGAATCATAAATGGGCTTGAAGTTTAAATTTATTATTTGTATGAGTCTTTTAATTTCAAACAGAGTTTTACATTTTAATTAACACTCTTAATTCTCATCCTGCTCATACTGTGCCTCCAATCAACTGGAATGGGTGTTCCAGAACATGGTGAGATTAGGGATAGAAAAACAATTATATTTTATATTTAAATTCAGTTAGACGGATTGCACGGGTTCACAACTCAATAGACGCATAGATGATAGATGAAGTCTTTAAGGAAAGGCAATGAGAAATACAGTCTAGTAAAGATTTTCCAAACTATAGCCAACACCTCCTCCAACACTTTGCCCCACAACTCCTCTAACTATTTCACATACTGCTTTTAGTCAACTCATCCTGGAGATTTCCTTTCTAATATACAACTAGGTAGCTCTCTATTTCTTCCACATTCAGTGCAGATATTAGCGTATCTCATTAAAGAGTTTATATAACTTTACCTCAAGGACAAAGCAGCAAAACAACATTTACTTAGTTTGCACTCCGTTTGATAAAAGATGTAAGTGAAACAAATAGAAAACAGTCTAAGGTAGAACTTGGTGCTTTGATTCAGAAACGTGCATAGATAAAGCAGGGATTTAGGAAAGAAGGATCTGTTTGGTAATCAGGAAAACAACAGTCCATTTATCAATCTGAATTGAAAAGTAAATGAATCGCAGTATTTACTCACATTCAGTAAACATAAAAAGGAATTAATCCCCACCTCCTCAACCAGAACCATGGGTTATATATGTCCAAGCTTAGATCAAAGTGGTAGCTAAGAATATTACATTCTGCAGTTGTTCAAGGGTGACAGTTGAGAAAGTTTGATGACAGAGGATAAAAATAACACTTGTTTGAACATAAATGGCAGATTTTTTTCATTTATATACGTGAATATTTTGCATCCCACCCATATTCCCAGTAATCCAACAAAATAATATTATAATATTAATAAGTTCATGATCTCAACAAATTACTATTCTTGTTTTCTGAAAATGAAAAGATCACTTTTGTTAAGTGTGATTAAGTTGAGGCACCAATAAAATAATCAGTAACTATTGGATTTATTTCAATTTGCAGTTTTACTACATAGTAAATAACACACATACCCTCTTTTTTTTTTTTTTTCCTTTTTTTTGAGACAGGGTCAGGCTGGCCCTGAGCTCACTATGTAGCCCAGGCAAGCTTTGAACTCAGCAATCCTCCTGTCTCTGCCTCCCGAGTGCTGGGATGACAGGCGTGAGCCACCACCCCTGGCACACATACCCTCTTTTTGAGTAGTTTTCCCACAGTGAAAAAACAAGGCTTTTGACAAGAGTGAGTTAATAGCAATTTAGAGGAGATGCAATTGCAAAAGCAAAATTACAATTTGAATGTGCCTTGCTGATAAAGAGACTATGGTCTGTTTACTTTTTTATAGATTTAAAAGAAAGGTAGAATCTTCAGCTCTCATCTTGACAGTTACAAAAAACAAAAGTTACCTTAACGTTTTCTCTGGAGGGTATTATCACCGTACTCCAATATCAGCAGAGGGTAAAAACACTTGTGCTGTATCATACTTTGACCTTTATACTTCAGGTCAAGAGAATACTGGACAAGGTCAATGTTCCTATATAGTATGCACTTTCCATAGCTATAAAAAATTCACAGAATTTATTCTGTGGATTTCATTTATGTTTGAGTAAAATATGTTTGGGTCTATGCTGGTGACTTTGCAAGAAACGAGGCTAAGGGACATTTCCTTAAACGCTAAAGTGAGGCATTACCACCACTACCATCACCGTCATCACCATTACTTGCCAGAAGACTTATAAAGTATCTTGAAGCTTAAAGTTATTGTGGAAGAGGAACCAAGTTTTAGGAGACATCAACACAGGCTGAAGTTAAATATTTTCCTAACTTTTAATCAACCAATACAACAAAGTACCCTACTTCAGATCAGTAACTTCTAGTGGTCAGTAGTGTTGTCTTTTCGGCAATGATCACATTTGAGTTAATCTATTTTCTTTATGTTAGTAAGGTTTGAAATTGGAATTAAAAATTCTTTGGGGAAAAGCTATTTTTTTAATTTGGCTGGAGTGTGCTTGTCTTTGAGTTTCCCATTGCATCATTGCATGGTATGGCAGCCATGATAATGTTTTGCCTTTTAGATGAAATGCAGAACTAAGGACATGACTATTCGTGTTTATTAAAGATTCCTTGCTGTTTTCACAAGAGTAGGGGCGTTGGACACTTGTCTACTGGCCAAATTCTAAATTGGGAGATGATTACACTCTACTTTTTTAAAATCCCCTAACAGAAGCAGCCATGCAATGTATCCTGCTTTACTTCCTGTGTTAAAGTATCATGTGATATCATTAACGGCTCTGATTTTCTACCCTCAAAGTTATCACTTTTTAGTGGGGTGGGGAGTAAATTGGTATCTACTATCTAATATTGTATTTCATCGAATTTCTTTCCCCATGGCTTTTCTGAGGTATAACTGACAGTAAAGTTATATATATATTTCAGGTGTAAAATTTGATGCTTTATTATATGTATATATTGTGAATAATCACCTCAATCAAGCTAATTAACATAGTTGCCTTCCATAGTTTCCATTTTCCTTTTAAAAATTTATTTATTGGGCTGGAAGTCTAGCTCAGTGGCAAAGCATTCATCTAGCATGTGTGAGGCTCTGGGTTGGATCCCTGGCCTGACTTAAAGATTTATTTATATTTATTTTTAATTGACATATAATATTTATACTTAATTAAGGACTACAGCATTATAATTTGATACATGTAGACAATGTATGTTGATCCAGCATCAAAGAAATTAAATATGTGCTGTGATACCTAAGGATAAAGTACAAAACAAAACACCCTGCCAGCTGTTTGTGGTGCTTTCATTTTTAAAACCAATTTGCTTTCTCTTCTTTGACACAGGCAAAAACATTAATGCATTTCATACTCCAACAGTGGATGAGAATGAATTGTTACTTGGTTCAAACACAAGATTAGGTCAAACAGCGGTGATGAGCTTTGAGGAGATGAAACCACATGTCTCATGCCAGTTAAACCATCTCCTTTTTCTCTAGGCTGATGTAAATGTCCCAGACAGTTGATCTATTTTACAGAATGTTTTCGGGAGAATATTGTTTAACTGTTCTTGGTAGCAGTGTTTCTCAATCTTCCATAAAAGCTAAATTCATATGTTTGTTCAACCTCAGTTACATCTATGTTAATGTTATTATGTTTTGTCTATCACTAACCTCCCTAATTATATAGTGCTATTAAGGGGCGATGTGACATAAATCGCATGGTTTTTAGGACCAGACACATCTGCATTTGAAACCTGGTCCTGTCACTTTCTAAGTGTGTAACGTTAGGCAAGTTATTTGCCACGTTTAAATGAACGCTCTTGGAGCCTTGGTATGAAGATCAGATAAGATAATATATTATTTAGGGACTGTGGGATAGGATAAGGCATAGTATGGGCACCTAGAACATGGTCAATAAATAGTTGCTATTTTTCTGCTTATGTACACAGATCTGACTTAATTTATAAGCCCCTTGAGTGGGAGGTGTATTTCCTGTGTATGGTTTGCATTTCAACAGAAGTGTAGTGTGCATGTAGTATGGCACAGACACTCACTCAGTATTTACTGAATGAATAAACTCTGTTTTTGCATTTCCCCTCTGTGTAAAATGAACAGCTCCGAGCTATTTTCAGAATCCCACACATTTAGATCAAAGGTGTCAAAATCAATCTTTGGCTGTTTACAAATAGACAGATATTGGACTTTGCCGAGATATTTTGACCTGGTGTGAATGACCCAATGCAAGCAACATACTTTGTATCATGTTCAGTTCTATGAATTTTAGCATTTGGTTACTGTCATTTTTAAAAGCAGCATCCTTAAGTGCCTGGAATGGGACTGACTTACTCATAAGCCTCCTCATTCATCCAAGTTTTTTTTTTTTTAATTCAGAAATTTTAAGACAGCTATCTAATTATATAACCGAACAAAAATTTGTGACTTAAGTACACTACTTGCCCTATATTTTAATTTACTTTCCCAAGCCAAGAACCAAAACCCCAAACCTTTTAGCCCAATGCTGCAAATCCCAAAGCACAGTTAACATTCCTGAAATCTGTGTGGTGGTGGTTGGGACTTTGTTTTTGGCTTTTAAATATTTTCACTGGCCTAGGAGGGGAATTTGGAGGAGCCCGTATAAGACGTACAGATAAAACTGGGCTTTAATGTTTGTTGATTAAGAGAGTACCGCATTTTTGCCACCCTCTTGGAAAAATCCTGATGTGTTCTCAGGCTGATATCGAAGCTACCATTGCGTGGGGATCGCCTGGTCTTTGTCCACTCTTCACTGGGGCCGTCGCAGGTGTGGAGCTCACGAGCACTTTCTTGCTCACACTCCAACAGTTCAGAAACCAGCATATTTGAGGCCAGCCAGCTCAAGTTCCGTTTAAGTGGACTCAAGTGTCTGTCACTAACACTGCGTGCAGCTGAGGTCATCAAGCTGTGCTTTGGGACTTGCATGCTTTACTTCAGACTTTTTTCCTTTCTTTTCCCCTGACGCTAGTTTCCCGTTTCCTCCTTCCTCTCTTGGCCTGCCCACCTCCTTCTCTTACCCTCACTCTCCACTGTCTTGATCTCCTTTCCTTCACCTTCTTTTCCTTTTGGCTTCCTGCCTTTCATCCTGTGGGGCCCTAGGGTTTGGGTTCTGAGGAGGCGTGAGTGGGGAAGGTCTGACGCTAGGCGCTGAGCCACGAACGCTCCTAGCGCGCGCCTCAGCGGGGACGCCCGAGAGCCGCCGCGTGGCCGGGCAACCCGGCCAGGGAGCGGCGCGCGCGCGCCCCGCGAGCCCCCAGCGCGCCCCCGGCGGCCGGGGCCGCAGCGT
The DNA here is from genome assembly GCA_004025085.1 of Thryonomys swinderianus. Classification (NCBI taxonomy): domain Eukaryota; kingdom Metazoa; phylum Chordata; class Mammalia; order Rodentia; family Thryonomyidae; genus Thryonomys; species Thryonomys swinderianus. The sequence goes on along the minus strand of PVIC010011827.1, from coordinate 27,321 downwards.
GCTCGCCCCCGCCGCCAGCTCGCTTCACTTATGGGTCGGAAGCGCTGCGTGGGGGAGACTGTTCCAAGATGGCGGCGGGTTGCTGTGGGGTGAAGAAACAGAAACTGTCCAGTTCGCCCCCCTCTGGCTCGGGTGGCGGTGGTGGCGCCTCCTCCTCCTCCCACTGCAGCGGAGAGAGCCAGTGTCGAGCTGGGGAGCTAGGACTAGGAGGCGCCGGTACGAGGCTCAACGGGCTGGGAGGTCTAACCGGAGGAGGTAGCAGCAGTGGCTGTACCCTCTCTCCCGCTCAGGGCTGCGGTGGCGGCGGCAGCGGCGGTGGGGGGATCTCCCTCTCGCCACCTCTGAGCTGCGGAGTGGGGACCCTACTTTCTACCCCGGCCGCCGCCACCGCTTCCTCGCCCTCCTCTTCGTCCACCGCCTCGTCCTCATCACCGGGCTCCCGGAAGATGGTGGTGTCAGCGGAGATGTGCTGCTTTTGCTTCGATGTGCTCTACTGTCACCTGTACGGATACCAGCAGCCCCGTACCCCCCGGTTCACCAACGAGCCCTAGTGAGTACCGTGCCCTCCGCCGCCCTCTCCCTTGCGCTCGCTCGGGATGGGGCTCAGAGTTGAAGCAAAGTGTGAGTCCGCCTCCCCGCCGCCGCGTGCCCCTGCCCGCTCAGCGATCGGTCTCCGGAGCCACTCGACCTAAGTAGGCGCACCCCGCTTTCTGCCCCGCGAGGCGAGCACCCTACACTTGGAGCAGGGTACTGGTACGAGAGATGGCCCTCTGGCTTCCAGAGGTGTTCGCTTTCTCTTTGCAGTAACTTCGAGGAGTTTTGACCCCTTCCTTTTCTCCTTGCCACCCCATTCAACCCCATGCTGCCCCGGTTTTGGAGATCTGGATTATTATTTAAGGTACTGACCTCTCCTCTCTTCGGTTTCCATTACCCCATGCGAAAGCCCCGCCAGTATTCCCACTCTATGTACCTGTGCCTAGAGAGCTACTATCCCAGTGCATTGAAAAATAGCAACTATTCAACTCCTACTCTGCTAGTGATGGAACTTGGCACCGGAGCTTGAGAAGATTACCCATCTTTATTTTTCCCCGGGTTTCCTTGTGCCCTGGGGAGGAGGGAGGTTTTTAAAAGACATTTTTTCCTCTACTACCTATTTTTATCCGAACATACCCATTAAATGTGTTTCTAGTGAAGCGAGCGCACCGCCGGTTTCTTAACATCTCAAGAGTGAGATTTCCCCCCCTTTATTTCCACTGTCTGGGTAATAGCTCATTAAATGAGAACTGTCCCCACAGAGCCACTGTCAGTTTGTACATTAAGTGTGTATTCGCTTTTGTGTTGATTTCACTTCTAAGAAATCTGTTATACTCAATGATTTGCGAGGTTAACTATCCAACAGTAAATGTGTAGGCGTTTTAATCATTTTCTTTGAGTTTTGTACTTTAAATTATTTTACCCTTTAACTGTGTAGCCAAAATTATTTAAAATAGCCCTGTTATAGCCAAAAGCCAGGTTAATTCCTGTTCTTGTCCATTTGGATGTGTGGGAGATGGGGCATATTTTTTTTTAATAAAACATGTAAGCTAAGTGTAAACTGACTTTTTGAATTAAATGCTAGACAGAATGTAAAGACCAAGAGAGGGCAGAATGGGGAAAAGGATGATTGTTTTTATTGTGAGTATTTAGTATCAACAAGAAAGAGAAGAAATTCAGTGGCATTCGTGAAAATAGTCAACTTTTCTAGTTAGGACAAGTGTCCCTGGTTTCTTATAAATACTTGAATTGATGTTCTATTTGAACTGTTTCACTTAATTTTGTGAAATTGGGGATTGAACTACTGGATAAGTATAAATAACTTCTGCTTAGACTAAAATATGTAAAGTGGAAATACAATAAAATGTCCTGGAAATTGTGTATTTGTATTGTTTGTTTTCTTTGGCTTTGGTACTGTAAACGTCTTTGATTTTTGTATGATCCTTCTGTGGTGTATGCATTTTCTTCTAGACTTGGTTTATCTTTGGGCATTGGTTCATGAAAAATGTATGAAAAGGCATCTAGGCAGACACTTATCAAAGAAATTGAATGGCTTCATAAATTTCACAGTGTTAATTCTAGGAGTTTAAATCCAAAGTCCACACCTTAGCCAATTTTTTTATTAAGAAATAAAATTCATTTTTAAAAGACTAAAACAATTTATGAAATATTAGCTTCAGTCACTTATTTGTGACTTTTCTGACTTCTTTTGTATGTCTGTAATGTATTAAAGCTATGCCTGGATTATACTTAAATTGGCTCTGCAAAGTCAAGGAACTGTAAAAATTCACTCCTGTTTAGTTCTTGAGCTGTTACATGAGTTTGTCAAACGCTGTCCTAGTATTCACGCTCCATGGCTTCAAAGCATATGAGAACACACTTTCCAAGGTGCTATTTTCACACATTTTGAAGTGAGTTTGGGTTAACTGACTATAACAGGAATTTTAAGAGGAAAGCAAGCTTGACCAGTTCATTCTGAAAGTGCTTTTGAAAATATCGTTTTAACAGTGCCCACATTGCACACATATTTATGAATTTGTTTCTCTTCTAGTTCTCCGGCCACTAGATTTCTTTTTCAGGGAATTAAGTAGATGAATAAGACACATTGCTGACTACTGTATATTAAAATGGTGGTAGAAGAATAGTAAATATTATTGTGTGGTAGAACTTGAGTGTGTTATGTATTTTTCAGAATATGCACATACAGAGAGGGCAATAAATGTATCAAGCAGAGAATGAAAGTTCACTTAAGTGAAAAGAAGACTGTCTTATTTTCATTTATCTTGGGGTGTGTGTGTGTGTTACAGGGGATTGGACCCAGGGCCTTCACATTGTGCTACAGCCCTAGCCCTTTTTAAATTTTTTTGTTTTGAGACAGGGTTTTGCTAAATCACTGTTGTCCAGGTTAGGCTTGAACTTGTGATCCTGTTGACTCAGTGTCCCAAAGTGCTGGAATTATAGGCACCAGTCACCCTACCTCGTTTTCATTTTTCTTAAGCTCTTTTTTGTAGTATACTTTGTAAAGTTCAGGAAAATTTCTTGATTATGGGAGTGAGATAACTGGGGTCATTTAATAATGTCTTAGTAACCATCATGCATTTTTCCTATGTAATGTATTTGATAGTATTATATGCTTATTAGTGTGGCATTATGTTAGGTGTCCTATCAGTAGATGGCCAGAGTAGTGAGTCAGGAAGATCACAAGGTTGAGCCCAGCCTGGGCAATGTAAAAACTTAGCAGATCTGTCTCAAAAAAAAAAAAAAATAGTAACTATTTTCAAGCTGAAACAGTACTTAGAAAAAGAAAAAAAAAAGATAAACAGGGCTGGCCATGTAGCTCAGTGCCAAGGCCTTGGGTTTCAACCCCCAGTACCACACACATGCACGCGCACGTGCACACACACACACACAGTTATTGATATACATAGTGGGCTTTTTTCTAGAAGTTAACATCACACCATGAGGAATGTGTTTGAGCTCCTGTCTTCCTACCAGAGAATGTTACATTTTTGACAATTTCAAATTCTCATATGTAAAAACACATTATTTTTATTTCTTTTCAGGACTTTATGTCAGAATATCTATAAATGGTGAAATCTGACTTTTGTAAATTTGGAAGTTACAGATCCATATTTACCCTTTCACTCTGAAGGAATATTAGAAATTCCAAGTCATCTATATGATTCAGTGTTGGAGGAGATGTCAACATGTGAATGGGCTATATGGATAAAGATTCCTCATTGTCGTTGCTGCTTTTGGGTTGCCTACCCCATTGCAGAGAACACATTTGTTCACACAAATAGAGTTGAAGGCATAAGAACAGCACAGCGTTATGGGCATTTTATTATTGAAAAATCCGAGCTCTTGGATTTATACATAAAGGACCACTGATAGCCATTTTATAGAAACCTGTTTACATCTATAAAAGGATTTGGTGTGGTAGGTGTTGAGCCAGATTTACAAAGCACTTGTTACCAATCTTGGTTGTGTATTAGAATCACTGGGAAGTTATTAAACAAGGGATGCTTAGGTTCCAGGCCCAGAGACTCTGATTTAATTGATCTTGTCGGGACCTGGGAATCAGGATTATTAAAAGCTCTTTAATGTGTAGTTGGGGTGGAGAACCAGTGATTATCTTCTAGGTGTTTCTCTTGAGAGTCAAGTTAATTTCATTCAGGGTGATGCCATGGAGTCCGTACTTTATGAGCAGCATGGGCAATTTTGGTAAACAACTGATTTGGGAAATGGTTGCAATGTGGTCTATAGAAGACATCACCTTGGGAACTTAGAAATGTAGGCTCTCAGGCCTTGCTTCAAACCTGCTGAGTTAGAATCTGCATTTTTAACAAGCTCCCCAGGTGATTTTTATGCACTTTAAAGTTTGAGGAGCCTGGTTTTTACACCTTAGTGTACCTAGTAATCTTCTGTAGGGTCTGTTAAAACACAAATTGCTGGGTCCTATTCCCAGAGTTTAGGACTCAGTTGGTCGGGGTGGGGCTGGAAATTTGCATTTCTAATCAGCTTCCTGGTGATGCTACAGTTCCCAGGGTAACATGTCAGGAAACAATGGGCCAGAGAGAAGTGAGGACCTGATGAAGTGCTCCAGTGGTGGTCAGGGAATGCAGTTTTGGCTGTCAGTTTTCAGTATACAACTTCCTGCCTCTGTATCTCTATTTTTGTATTGTGCTCATTGTAACGTAGTACTCGGAAAATTGAGGGCTGCCAACAGCATAAGAGTCTGAGGTTCTGGGCATGGTTTCAGTTCGGGGTTGGGAGAAGAGGATGGAAGATAGGGTAACTTTTGGAAAATTGTGGTATGATTTTGTGTTCTTTTGCCCAAATTGTTTTATGTGACACATAAAAACCATCACAAAGAGGACATCTTAAAATGAGTTGTATTAATTTTAATAAGTAAAGCCCCTCTTTTCTCATGAATACTTGTATGTTTAGCTCACTAAAAAGCAGATTGTGGTAAGATTTTTAAAGCTCTGATTTGCACTTGGTTACCTGATCTCATTTTAAGAATTTTGCTTATTAACAAATAATGACAAAAGGATAATGCTGTCCTGTGTGTCTGTTCCATGAACTGTCTATGTATGTATATATGTATTGGTTGATTGCAGTGTTCGGGATTGAACCCATGCTAAACAAGCCATCTACCACTAAGCTACATCCTAGCCCCTTTGATTTTGAAACAGGGTCTAGCTAAATTGCAATCCTCTTTCCTCAGTTTCTTGAGTAGATAGGATTACAGGTGTGTGTCTCCATACCCAGTTCGAAATTTTAATTTTAATTATCTCAGCATTTTTGAAATTAATACTACATTTTGGTAAGTCATAGCAGGTAAAAGATGCTTTACTATTAAATATCAACAAGTGTGGTTTTCTATTACAGTGAATAAAACATTTCTAAAAAAACTCATCTCCCTGGGCATGCAGATTTTAGAGATTCTGATCAAGTGTTTGAAAAGTTAACTCTTGTCTTGCAATAGTAGTCAAATTACTGCTGTTCAGTGTGCTTGGGAGGAGTTGGGTTGGTGTTAGGAGAGTAGACACTTTGCTTCACCAGAATAGTACCAATTCTATTTTCCCATAAAAAAGATGATTTGATAATGCAGCTCAGGTTAAAGGGATATGAAATCAGCATTTAAACACCAGCTGTTATATTCCTGTATCTTTTTTTTTTTTTGAGACAGGGTCTCGCTTTGTAGTTCAGGCTGGCTCTGAGCTCACTATGTAGCCCAGGCCAGCCTCAAACTCAGCAATCCTCCTGTCTCTGCCTCCCGAGTGCTGGGATGACAGGCGTGAGCCACCACGCCCCGCACTGTGGTATGTGGTATTGATTGCTGGTGGGCGTGAGTCTCCACACCCAGCATTGTATGTGGTTACCGGGGTTCGAACTCAGGGCCTTGCGCTTGCAAGGCAGGCGCTGGAACCACTGAGCTAACCCTCCAGCCCTCTTTTTCTTTTCTTTCTTTTTTTTTTTTTTGATGAAAACTAACTGAGCTGGGCTGGGGATGTATGTACCTCAGCAGTGCTGCACTTGCATCACAAGTGCAAGGTCCTGAGTTTGACTCCTGCTACAAAAAAAAAAAAAAAGACTAACTGAATAACTGGAAAAATGTATCCATCTATCCCATATGAAGCTACTATGATAGATTTCCTTGTACCCACTAACATAATGATGCTTTCATTCTCTGGCTATAATTGTATAGGTTCTCTTAAAAAAGAAAAACATTGAAAAATTGTTAAACTTTTTTGAAGGTGTAACATGGTTTCAGTCAGTTTTGCATTGGAAGATAATGTGATGTCCTATCTTCCTGACAGAAGACAGGCATGTCCCCAGTTGCCACGTTTGCCATTAAAAACCATCAGTGACTGACACGGAAGGATGTAGAAATATAAATTACAAAATTTTTTTAGATCCTTGTATAAAGATAGATGTAGGGCAAAGTATATTTAGTTAAAAAGAAAAACTCAGTGCTAATTTTACCTTGTCCCCCATATGGCTAAAGTAAGTGATAATCTAGCCCATCATTTTCTTCCTTATGAATTGTTTTTGTGCTGCAGTCAGGTTCCCGCTAATAATAATGGGCAGCAACTAAGAAGGAATCTCTGTAGGAATCTCTCAGTCCAAATGGGAAGAAAGAGCACTCTTGAGAAAGTGAAAAGTGCTGTTAATCCATGCATGAGTTGTTTTTCTAAGTATGTGTTTTCACAAACAGGCTAATGTCCACACTGCTATCTTAAAACTGTGCACTTTTTGAAATTGAATGTGTAAGCACAAAAATTATTTACTTCAATGGACTGTCTTTTTCAAATTACAGCTGTGCTTCCTATTTATAGATAATTTTATTTTTTGAGAGTGGATATGTATGAAACACTAAAACTTGTGTAATGAGATTAGCCAAAGTTCCCAAGTTTTCCTGATTTCAATACTAGTTTTTCTGTTCTCTTCGTGTCACACATACTTGCCTGTTTTAAAGCAGCACAATGACCAGGGCTTTTACATTTAAATGTTCTTAAAGAGTCTCTTTTTCAAACTTGTGTAATAATGTCCCTTTTTGATACTGTTCTGAATCAGTTAAGCTGAGTGAGGTCCAGCAGTAAAACCCAGCAGCTGCCAAGAATGGACCTTCAGTGTGTAAGCTGTCTTTCCACAATCAGTAATTGGGCAGTTGCTCACGGGATGCTGGAGACAGTGTAGGCAGACACTGGTTGTGTAGGTGGGAAGAGTAGATTCCCCAGAGTAAACTTATTTAGAGTTGAGCTTCTGTAGTTAATGTTGCTAAGAGTACCCACAACCTTATGTAGTACTGTATAAAGAAAAACCCCAAAGGAAGCAGTATGGTATAACAGTGTAGTTGGTTGGGTGGAGCATATTTCATGTTTGGTTGAACCATAATTGGCATCTTTTGTATCAAGTGTGGGTGTATTTTCTATAGTTCTTAATATATTATACTTTCAAACTTGTTCAACCTTAAAAAAAATGTTAGTACTGAGTAGCTTAGTGGAAATTATACATCACTGGAAAAGAAAAGCCTATTTTTTAAAAACTATATACATTATGCTGAGTTCTATGGCTGGAAACAAGCAAAAAAGAAGAAATAATCATATCTCTACAGAGCTTATAGTTCTGTTCAAGCTACTGTACAAATACCAAATTTGCTGAAAATATTTATAATGTATATGCTTGATTTTATATTAAGGTAAGGGTAACATGCATATACATGGAAAAGACGTCAAATAGAACAGTGGTCAGGAGGAAGGACATTGGAAGGGGATAACTAGTCAAGTCTTCAAATGGAAAGGGTACAGAAATTGCTCGTGATGAGTCTGTATGACCAGTGGATGCGAAAATCTCATTTGGTATTCTCAAGCCAGTTGTCCTCACCACCACACACTTTGCTACAAACTTGGGGATTCCCAGCAGCTGTCTTCAGTCTACAATATGCACTCTCAGCATTCTTCATATCACTGCCCTTTGCCCTAGTCTCAGAGATCATAAAATTTCAAGGAAATTAAAAGTAGTCCTCATGTTGAGAACTCCCAGGAAGACAGGATAAAAGATTTTACATCCAATTATTCTTTATATTAGGAAGAGAACTGTTTTTGCAGAAGAGTTCTGTGGAGTGTAAGATGATTTGGAAGTGGAAGTCTGTAAGGGAGACCAGCTAGGCTTAAGGTTAAGAGGGCAGTGGGAAAACTGGCATTGGAAAGGGGAAGAGCCACCCCGTGTTGAGTTTGTGAATACAGGAGTACGGCGAAACTAAGAATTGGAAGGAGTTATCAGCATATATGGGAACTCCTGCTTTAAAAGGGCCAGGTTTTGTGTAGGAGTGGAAAGATTGCAGCTCACCTGCTTTTTTGGCTTCCGTCATTGCCTCTTCTTTTCTTGGCTCTGTGCCTGGCTATTCTTGCGCTCAGGAAAAGTTTGTTAAACAGCTCTGTTGAAATGACTATGAAATTTGATCACAAGTATAAGAACTCTCCCCTCCCCCTCTTCACCCATTCCCAACCGCCTCTACTTTGGGAGAAAGAGGAAACTTGTTGGTTTATAGAACTTTGATCAAACATAAAGAGTATGGGGAGAGCTTTTGTATGAGAACCTGAAATTAGGGTACATGTGAGAAAAGAGGCTTTGAAGGCAACAACAAAATTCATTCTACCAAGTTCTCATTTTTGGAGGAAATAAAAGGAAGAGAGGCTTTGAATATGACTCAGTTTATAAGATGGGGGAGCTAGGAGGCTAATGGTTCTGTTAACGGAAAAACAGAAACAAATGCTTGGTCAGGTAAAATCAGATTTCTTAGTACATGTAATTCCAAGTGTTGGTAGTTACTAAATATCCTTTCTTTTTCAATTAACAGAATTACATAGTAGAAACAGAGCTGTTGTGATGTGTTGGTTGGTCTCTTGGAATCACATCAGTCACCCCCGCCCCCATTATGATTTTGAATTGTTCAGATGGGAAGAGATTAGTGATAGTTTTCAGCTTGGAACTGCTAGTCGAAATAGCTGGCAGCATGTTGCATTTCAGTAATGTAGCTTTGTATATTCTGTCAGTCTTTGGGCTTATCAATTTGTAGAGCAGTGGTTCTTATATTTCTCTAAATGTATATCATAACAAAGTATTTAACAAAATAGAGCTTCAAATGGAGGACCTTGAACTTGTAGCTTCAGAAGTTGAATTAAAGGAAAGTTTTGAAGGAGTAGGAGTGCTGTACGATACTAGATTCTAGGTTCTTTGTTGTCAAGCTTAGTAAAATAAGATTCAAGGTGAGTCTGTTTTGCAGCTATGGTCAACAGTGAAGGATAGATGTTATCGATTGACAGGATTAGGCATATTGCTTTATGTCTTTGCAGTATTCAGTGGATGGGCAAATTGAAAAGTTCTGCTTAAGTACAGGCCTACTAATATTGTTTTTTTTTCAATAAGGTCTGTGATAGTCTTGATGATTCTTGCCTTTCCCTTATTTGTTTCATTTTACAGATAATCCACATTGTGACCTAAAGCTACATGCAATGCTGGGAGAACACAGTTGACTGTATTATGCAATATCCTGCCAGAAGATGCTGACCAGATCTCTAGTAATGGAAAGTAGTGAGACTAAATAGCCTACATAGTTTGCCTTGTTTTTCTATATATTTTAATGTGATCTGTAAGCATATGACACACAGTTCTAGAAACATCTTCTGTTGGGGTTTTGACTTGCCAGAGGATGATAACATAAGATTCCCTGCTTTGCTTCAGGTGCTAGTGAATCTTTGTGTCATTCTTATAGACTAAAATCTGTGAAAATTTGATTTTGGTGCTGTCAGCCTAGGGATCCCACAGCACTGTCTGCTTCGCAGAAATGCTTCTGTGGTAGCAACATGAGTGTGTTTCTTTTCCGTGACATCATTATTGGTTCTAGTAGCCTAATGCAGTTATAGATGGTTTGGGATACAAATTAAGTTACATAGCTGGAAGACTTGGACTTTATTACATATATTATTACAGAAAGACAAATATACAACATATGCTGATTTTTAACAATGTGAGGTAAGTGTTTAGATGAGGGGTGCTTTTTCGTGTGGTAAGTGGAAGACTGTCTTTGTTGGTACTTTATTTACTAAAGAACCATCTTATAAAGTCTTCTGATTTTTTTCCATATTAGAGTAGTACGCTCAATACATTTCATGAATATCTATGATTTTAAAAAACCCTTTGCTATGGATTGTTTGGATTAAAACATAACAGACAAATAAAACTTGCCACTAGTTTTGCCAGAGACTTGATTTTGTGGAATAGCTCTTGACATTAGGAGTAGGTGCAGGGCAGTCAGTAGTTAAAATTTTTAGTTTGGCTCAAGGATCCATCTACCGTCACATTTTCTACTTGTCAGTTCAAAAAACCCTCACAAGAAAAAAATGGGGTGCTATGGCTTCTGTTTTTCTGACACTAATGAGGTGATATATTTTTTGTAGAGTGTTTTTACTACACAGTCTACCTCAGCTGTCACCCTGTATGGCAAGTTATTTTGCAGAATGTGCTTTTTCACACTACAAGCGTAGATAGTGTGGAGAAAGAGTCACAAAGGGTTAGAGGCAGGGATAGGGGGAAATGAAAATTACAGAGGGAGAAAAATGAATGGTAGGTAGTCAAGTGAGGTGAAACCTCAGTTCAGGGCAGCAGAGGGAAGCTAGTGCACAGTCTGGAGAAGAAACCTCCAAAAGCCATTTTATATCATATATGCCCAATGTCTCTTTTATGACCAGTGGCCATGATACTGTTGTTTAAAAATTATTATCAGAAACAAAGGCACAGCTTAGTAATATAAAAGGACTTTCTATAAGAACACGTTGAAAGTTGTTCATATGGTTTCACCAGATTGGGGCCTATAACTAAGTTTGGGAACTAGGAGACCAGCAGCATTGCCATACTCTAAACAGTGTGAACGTGTCTCGCCATGCCCTACTGCAGTCAACCTAACTTGGAAATTACAATCTCAGAATAACTGGAGTGTCAGCCATTTTTGATTAATTGGTTTCTATTTAATCATAGCACGTGTGTGCTGATCCTAGTGTTTTTAAAATTTATTTTTGTGGTTAAAACACAAGATCTGCCCTCTTAACAGATTTTTCTTTCCTTTCTTTCTTTCTTTTTTTTTTTGGGGGGGGCAGCATCTCTCTTTGTAGCTCAGGCTGGCCCTGAGCTCACTAAGTAGCCCAGGCAAGCCTCAAACTCAGCAATCCTCCTGTCTCTGCCTCCCGAGTGCTGGGATTCCAGGCATGAGCCACCATGCCCGGCACTGTGGTGTGTGCTGATTGCTGGTGGGCGTGAGTCACCACCCAGCATTGTGGTGTGTGGTTACCAGGATTGAGCTGGGACTTTGCACTTGCAGGGTAGGTGCTGGAACCAGTGAGCTAAATCCCTGGCCCCCTCTTAACAGATTTAAAAGAATACAGCACAGTATTGTAACCTACAACATAATACTTTGTGTATATTTTAAAGCTACATTATAGTTATTCCACCTAGAGCAACACATTTTTAATAGGAATTTTGAAAATCCTTTAAAAGTTGATCTTCTAAACATGTTATTAGTGATGCACAGAGCCTGTTTACAAGAAGCATAATTAAGGCTTTGAGGTATTTTTCCAAGCTTACTGAAAATTATGAAAAACTAGGTTAATGGAGTTAGAATTAGAAATAACCATTCTTAAAATTTATTACAAGACTAGGAGCATTGCAATTAGCATTTGGTCTTGCATTTCTCATTTGCTTTATTAGTATATTTAATACCAACTCCTTTCACCTGAGAAATACTTGATTTTCTGGTTTTCCTTTTAGATTATTCTTCTCATCTTCTGTTCTTTGGGCTTCCTGAAGAATTTGCTGATAATATTATAAGGAAACATCTCTTTGACAGGTAGAAGCTTTGCCTTTGTTCTCTCACTTGTAAAGGTGAAAGGACTAAGACATTAAAGGAGAACATTATTTTTGACAGGTTCTGAGGAATATTTGTGAAGAATGTGCTTTTTAGAGAGAGAATTAGAGGATAAGTTGCACAAGGGGTATTATAATCAAGTTATTTAAATTCATATGTGTATAGATATGCTTTTTTAGTATATATACTTTTAAGGAAAATCTCTGATCAAAACGTGGCAATTATATGTGTGAAAAAGTAGGTGTGGCCAAGTCAGGGATCTTGAAAATGGCAGGTGCCCTGTTTATAATTAATATAAAGTTCTTTATCATTAGCAGGGATGTAGATATTTTTAAATATTAACACTAAATTGTGAAGCATCAATTTGGATTTTGGAGCATTTAAAAAATCCTTCTATTTAGAGAAGGTTTAGCATTTCTAAATAAGGAAATAGAATTTCCACTATGATTATTCTTTTTCTTACAAACTTTTAAAATGTATATTTGTTCAAGCCTCAGGATTTATTTGTCAGTTTTACATCAAACCCATCTAGCTTCTTCCACTCTTTTTTTTTTTTTTTTTTTTTTTTTGAGACAGGGTCTTGCTTTGTAGTTCAGGCTGGCCCTGAGCTCACTATGTAGCCCAGGCAAGCCTTGAACTCATCAATCTTCCTGTCAAGGCCTCCCGAGTGCTGGGATTACAGGCCTGAGCCACCACGCCCGGCACTGTAGTATGTGGTATCTGGTATTGATTGCTGGCGGGCGTGAGTCTCCATGCCCAGCATTGTATGTGGTTACCGGGGATTGAAATCAGGACCTTGCGCTTGCGAGGCAGGCGCCGGAACCACTGAGCTAACCCTCCGGCCCCACTCTTTATATTATGTAATATTTCAGTTCAAGTAGTATAACTTTTATGGTCAGAAGAGCAAGCTGGGCTCATTTCTAGTGTGAGAAGCCTAAGTTATGTTTTCTGTTTTAAAAAAAGTTGATGCCATAGTGAGGAGACAAAATTTATGAAAGAAATAATGAGGTCACAGATGATTCAATAGCTGAATGAGTGATGGGGACAGTGAGGTGTGTAGGAGTTTGGGCTGGGGTTGTGTGTATGGGCTTCATGGACAAAGTGTAATTCAGAGTGGGTAACACTTTCACAGGAAAAGCATTCAAGGCAGGGTAACAGCACAAAGGCAAAGAGATCAAAATGAGTATTATACAGTACTGTGTGAGTATCATTCACAGTGGATTGAAGTGATAAGTAACCTAGCAAGAAAGGGTATATCTATCAGGAATTAACTGTAACTCGGGTATTGGGAATGAAGGACTTCCAGGTGACAATTTAAAACTAAAAATGGTCTGCAAATTGCCTCTTCCATGGGAAAAGTTTTCCTTTTGTTTAATTGAAGCTTCATAGCCTCCTTTGATAGCATAACACCAGACAAGAGATTTGGAAATAACATAAGCAGAAATCTACTGTGTAGACAAAGTATATTTGTTCATCAATAAACCTACAGCATAATTCAGTAAAATTAATATTAGTTATATCACACTTCGCTTTTGTGCTGTCTGTGTTGGTGTTCTTTTCTTCTGAACTTCAGTATCTCAAATGTGAAGTTGGAAAAATTGACTAGCTACAAAGGTTATGTAATTTATAAAATACTCTAGTTACTATACAATTAAGTGGTTTAGACCACTTTTTTCTCCCTAAACTAATGAAGAAATTTTACTTAAATATTGAAAACTTTAATCAATATTATGTCAGTACCGAGAATTTTATGAGGATTGTATACCAATTATTGAATAATGTAATTTATGAAATCACTTTAGATATTGACTAACTTAATGGGCATTTTCCTTATGGTTCTTAAAAAGCCCTGTTTAAGAATGCTAACTCTTGGACATAAAATGTATGAGCAAGCTTTGGAAAGTTTTATATATTACTGTTATGAACAAAATTCTTAAATTATTCCCCAAATTATAGTAGCATAACATTTTTATTTTATATTGAGTAGTGATTTTTTAAAGAATAAAAGCAAAATTCTCAGTCTTTTAGCTAATAATTTACCTTTTTTTTTGAAACAGGTTTTTGCTTTATAGTTCAGGCTTGCCCTGAACTTACTGTGTAGCCTGGACTAGCCTCGAACTCATGGAATCCTCCAGCCTCTGTCTCCCCAGTCCTGGGATTATAGGCATGAGCCACCACACCTGGCTGCTAGTGATTTATTTTATATTGAAGCATAAGATTAAAACTTAAAAAATCTTTTCAGTAATCACTGTAAAATTATATTTTCTTTTAGTAACTCCCTCATTCCCTATAGTATGTTTCAGAATATAAGCAAATTACTCCCCAAATTTGGGACTGATCTCTGACAGGTTCTACCCGCCATAGGCATGAGTATTGAGTCAGCATGCTCTAACACTAATAGTGTTCTTTATAGTCAGTTTATAAGTGAATGAATTTTCCTTCATTTCATAATTATAAATTTATATGCCTAGTCATTTGAATTATATATTACTACAGTGAGGTAAAGTAATGCCATATATTGAAGGGAAAATAGTGTTAGTGAAATATTTTAATAAAAGTTTAAGAAGATACTGATATCGACCTTGTGTAGTGATTATGGACTTTTGCTACATAGGGTAAGAGGCAAAATAGAATCCAGGAGTTCTCAGTACAAACCATATGAAAGTCCTTGATTGCTCTCAGTACACTAAAAACTTTGTTAGCAAAGGTAGATGACCTCGTCAGGAAGGTGGGAGGTAATTTTGTTTATACAGGTTTGAACCATTCTGATACCAACTTTTATTTATTCTCAGCCTTCATACAATGTACATTTTAATTGGTAGTGGCCTTCATAGAGCAGAACACACTGATGAGAAAAATTGGTGCCTTTCCATTTTGGCTATGGCAACAGAATACATAAGCCCCATTTTTAAGTGGAATAAAAAAGATTCAGTTGGTCCTGTTTCCTTTCTCCAAAGGGCTAGTTTTACTTAGAACCTTGGCTTGTGGTTATTTCAGTTTAGTATAGAGAATTTAGGTCATTTCTTACAAGAAAGGAGTGATTTAGTCTTAAATATTTTCATTGCCTGGAAGAGCTGTACACATTCACTGTCTCATAATAACCCTCCATTGACCCTTTACTAACTTCAGTAATTTGCACTGGCCTGGCATGGTGCTTTAATTTCCATGGAATTATTTTTTTCCTGTCCCCTTCCCCTCTGCTTACATCCCTTACCCTCTATCATATGATCTCCTTTCTTCCAAAAAACAAAAAACAAACAAACAAAAAGAACAGAACAACAAAAACAAAATGACAACAAAATCCAATGTGTTTCCTATTATCTTTCTTTTATTTTGCTCCTTATTTGTAATTTGAGCCTTTCATATAAAAGAAACCATGCCATCCTTAAGCTTTTGTGTCTGATTTATTACCCGTAACATTGTGGTCTTGAGTTATGTCCATTTTCCTATTAACAACTCGTTTATCCCACTTATGGCAAAGTTGTACTCCACTGTATACATATGTACCACATTATTTTTACCCGGTCATCTGTTGGTGGACATATAGTATTTCCAAGAGTTAGCTATCATGAATTATGCTATTACAAATATAGCTATGCATGCATCACTGCCATATCTTTAACTTTTTGGGGAAGATGTCTACAAAGGAAATAGCTAGATTAGGTAGAATTTTTATTATTAGGTTTTCGAGTACTCTCCATACTGAATTTCATAGTGGTTTTACTAGTTCACATTTCCACCAACAATTTACAATGAATGATTTTTTTCCTCTTTGCCTAACCAGCATTTGTCATCATTTGATTTCTTGATGTAACCATTCTTTCTGGAGTAAGATGGAATCTCACTATTTTCATGTGCATTTTTCCAATGACCAGTGATGTTGAACATTTTTTGTGTATTTTATTGTGTATTGCTTCTGAGAAGTGTCTATTAATGTCTATTACTCATTTTTTGATTTGGTCTTTAAATTGGGGGCATCTAATTTTTAAAAATTTGAATCTTTACTGATGCTAATTTTTTGAGTTCTTTATACATTGTAAATATTAATCCTACACCAAGATATGGCAGGTAAAGTTTTTTTGTACTTGCTTTAAGTTGTGTTTTTCATTCTGTTGGTTGTTTCTTTTGCTGTGCAGAATCTTTTTAGTTTTATATAATCCCTTAGATTGAATTTTTTTTCTTTTGGTAACAGGGTGGAACTGGGGACCTTGCACTTGCCAGGCAGACTCTGGAACCACTAAGCTAAATCCCTACCCCCCCCCCTTAAGTTGATCCTTGATTTCTTATGCTATCACGGTTCTGTTAAAAAAAAAAAAACTCCTTTCTATGATTATAACCTCAAGAGTTTTATCTATTTTATCTCCCACAGGTCAAGTGTTTTCCCTTTCAATATTTAGATCTTTGATCCATTTTTATTTCAGTTTAGTACATGGTGATAGGAATGGGTCTAGCTTCAAGGTTCTACTTGTATATAGCCAATTTTCCCCAAATGATTTGTTAAGAAGCTGTCTTTCCTGCACTGGTTCATTTATCAGAGATCATATGACTGAAAGCATTTGGTGGTGTTTCTGTGTCCTATATTATGTTCTGTGGGTGCACATGTCCGTTTTTGTGCAAGTACCATGTTGTTTTATCACTGTAGCTTTGTAGTATAACTTGAAATCCGAAATTGTGGTGCCTCATGCTTTGTTCTTCCTGCCCAGAATTGCTTTTACTATTCTGAATTTCTTCTGATTTCATATGTATTTTAGGATTGTTTTCTGTAGTTCTGTGATGAATTTTGTTGGTACTTCTAGTGGCACTGCATTAAATCTGTATATGAGTATTGGAAGCATGGCTATTTTGACAGTATTGATTCTACCTATCCAGAAAAATGGAATATCATTCCATTTTCTAATGTTCACTTCATTCTGCATTTATTTTTTGTTTGTTTGTTTGTTTGTGGTACCAAGGGATTGAACTCAGGTACTTATGGTTGTACGGTAGGTGCCATACCACTTGAGCTAAATCCTCAGTAATCTTAATGTTCAACTTCAATCTCTTTTTATAAAATACTGTAATTTTTGTTGTACAGGTCTTTTTCTTCCTCAGTTGGGTTAATTCTTAAATATTTAATTTTTCTTCATATTATTATGAATGATATTGATTTTATAATTTCCTTCACATTGTAATCATATTGGTGTATAGGAACACTATTGATTTTTTTTTTTTGAGACAGGTTCTCACTTTGTAGTTCAGGCTGGCCCTGAGCTCACTCTGTAGCCCAGGCAAGCCGCTGCAAACTGAGCAATCCTCCTGTCTCTGCCTCCCAAGTGCTGGTATTACAGGCGTGAGCCACCACGCCCGGCACTGTGGTATGTGCTATTGATTGCTGGTGGGCATGAGTCATCATGCCCAGCATTCTATGTGGTTACCAGGATCAAACTCAGTACCTTGCGCTTGCAAGGCAGGCGCTGGAACCACTGAGCTAAATCTCCGGCCTGGAACACTATTGATTTTTGTGTGTTGATTTTGTATTCTGCTTCATTTCTGGGTTTGCTATTCTAAGAGTTGATAGAATTTTTTGGGTCTTCTATGTACAGGTTCGTGCCATCTACAAATAATGATAGCCTCACTTTTCCCCTTCCTCAATGTATTCTTTTTATTTCTTTCTCTTGTCTAATTGTCCTACCTAATGTTTGGAGTACTATATTGAACATGAAAGGTAAGAGTAGAATGCTTGTTTTGTTCATGATTTTCTTTTTTTTTTTTTTTTTTTTTGAGATAGGGTCTCACTTTGTAGTTCGGGCTGGCTCTGAGCTCACTATGTAGCCCAGGCAAGCCTCGAACTCAGCAATCCTCCTGTCTCTGCCTCCCAAGTGCTGGGATTACAGGCATGAGCCACCACACCCGGCACTGTGGTATGTGTTATTGATTGCTGGTGGGCGTGAGGGTCCAAGCCCAGCATTGTATGTGGTTACCAAAATTGAACTCAGGGCCTTGCGCTTGCGAGGCAGGTGCTGGAACCAACTGAGCTAACCCTCCAGCCCCTTGTTCATGATTTTAGAAGGAAGGCTTTCTGTGTTCCACATTTAATAAGGCATTGACAGGTTTGTCATAAAAGGCTTTTATCAGGTTGAGATAAGGTCTTTCTATGCCTATTTTCTTCAGTGTTTTTGTTATGAATTGATGTTGTATTTTTGTTGAAGGCTTTTTCTGCCTCTGTTGAGATGATCATGTGATTTTTGTTCTTGCTTCTGTGTATGTGATGTATGTAATTTATTGATTTATGTATGTTGAGCCATCCCAGCATCCTAGGATTGAAGCCTTTTTGGGTTCAGTTTTTTTTAATGCTGTTTGTTCTGTATTCTGGTTTTTCAACAGTTCCAGTTAGTCTTAGTCTTCTTTGCACCACCTGGCAGCCATTTGTTACATTTGTCATTTTTTAAAAGTATCCCTGGATGTATGTTCACCTGCATCAAGTCTGTCTTCTAATTCCCATACCCTCACCTCACATTGACACTTGTACTACACATACTTTGAATAGAATTTTTAATCTCTTGCATTTCTGTTTGGTACCTCTTCAGTTTCTCTGATTCTTTACAAAACTGGACATGTTTTATATTATTTTGTTTAGCTCAGTGAGCTTATTATTAGTGTCTTCTTTATACTTACCAATTATTTTATTAAGTTCATTATATATTAGTTTATATCATCTTGGAACCCATTACTGATTCTTTTAATCTCCCCTTTTATCATTTCAAATAATCCAGCTGTGTGGCTTTCCTTTGACATATCATGGTTCAGCTTTGTGGGAGCTTATCGGTTTCAGAGGTGTTTTCTTGCTTTGTCCTCCCATATTTCTATATTTTTTCTTTTTTGCTGATATTTGCAGGTCTAATGTAATTGAAAGACTTTGTTGGTAATATGAAGATCTCTTTATTTAGTGCCTACTTTCCAGTGATGTGTTTTTGGCATTGTTAACTCCAGGCTTTAGCTTCTGTCCCAAGATCCAACCACATCTGTTAATTTGGAAGGAGGATGTTCAGTGTAAATGTCCCCTCACCTAGTTCTCTGAAAATGGACTACAATATCTTTGTATAAACAAAGACAAACCAAACACTAGTAAACAGAAAAAAGTAGCAACACTATGCCACATTGGCAATAACAATAATATGCAGCAACAATAATATTCAAAGAAACTGGGTTTCAATGGACTGGGTATTGACGTATCAGCATACTGTAATAAATACAAGGTACTGCTATACTGTTCTTTGCCATAGGAAAAAAAATCTATAAGTATAGTATAGACAAAAAGACAAACCTAGTATTGACATGCCATAAATACCTAGTAAGTTATCATCTTTAACAATAGAAAATAATTCAATAATTATAGTGTACAGCTAACTAAATATGTAGAGATTAATAAAATTTAGTGTGTGTACTACTAAAACTAAAAGAATGGAATATGAGAATGAAAGAAGTAAAATTTTAAAAAATTAAAAGGAAGATGAGAAAAAAACAAGATTAAGAATCCTGTTAAAAAGTAATAGAAAATGAATGCAATTAATAAAAGGGCAGGAGATTTAGCTCAATGATTCCCTTGCTTGCCTAACAAGTGCAAGGTCCCTGGTTCTATCCTGGGTGACCACATGCAACAATACTGGGCATGGTGACTCACACCCACCAGCAATCAGTACCACATACCACAGTGCCGGGTGTGGTTGCTCATGTCTGTCATCCCAGCACTTAGCAGGCAGAGGCAGGAGGATTGCTGAGTCCCAGGCTTGCCTAGGCTACATAGTGAGCTCAGGGCCAGCCTGAACTTCAAAGTGAGACCTTGCCTTAAAAATGAATGAATGAATGAAGGAATAAATAAAGAAATAAAATGAAAGTAACAGAAAAACAAGGAAAAACAGAAAATGACCAAATAATGAAGGGAAGGAACATTTTAAAAAGAAAAAAAAAGGATAAAGAATAAATAACCCCAAAAGCCAATGAGAGAAAAACAAGGCACAAGAAATATATTTTAAAAAGTGTTTTGTGTTTATAAACTAGTGGATTTTTTTCCAGTATCAGCAGTATTGAAATGCACTGCATCTGATGGAGGGGTAGGTAGTGAGTTACTACTAAGCCTTATTTCATTTCCACACTTGTGGTTTTTGTGTTTTCTTGCCTTGCCTTTCCCCCTCTGGATGAATTATCAATGATATCCATCTTGAGGCATTCTGGCAACTTTCACATTCTGTGTCCCTCTTTGTAGTTCAAGTCCCAACTTTCTCTATCAAGCTATACAGTTTGTGAGGTTGTTTTCTGTTATTGTTTTGTTTTGTTTTGTTTTAGACAGGGTCTTGCTTTGTAGTTCAGGCTGGCCCGGAGCTCACTATATAGCCCAGGCAAGCCTCGAACTCAGCAATCCTCCTGCCTTTGCCTGCCGAGTGCTGGGATTACAGGCATGAGCCACCTTTCCCAGCCAGTTTGTGAGTTTTGAGGTAGCTGCATACTACCCCATAGACTCCTCTGCCTGTAGACCCAAATCTACCCACCTACGTAAGCTAAGGTATATCTTTGCTCATGTTGTTAGATAAGGAAAGGAAACTGACCACTGACTTCTATGATGCATATAGATAGCAGCAAGGGAGTCAAGGAGACCATTGGGCCTAATGTCAGCACTTTCAGACCAGTCTTCTTTAAGAGCCTTGGCTTTTCATCAGGAAGGGGGGACCCTGTGTTCTTCCTCGCCTGAGTTTAAACTGCTGCTTCACCAGAACTTTGCTTGTAGCTGTCTTTTACCTAGTACCTATAGTAGAGTGACACCAGAAACTTTATAGTTTTTCTATAGTTGTTCAGTGGCTTAAACAATTAGTCTTTCCTACCATGGCTCCTGATTAAATGCTCTCAAATATGATGGACATTGCACTAAATTTTTTTTCAGTCTTCCTTGAGGAAGGAGTCACTTTCAGAATAAAATCTCATGCTGTTTTTGTAGCATATAATGGGCATGGGGTTTTCTTGGGGTTGGTGCTGATGGCTAGGCCGTTTTTCTCCCTGGAGTTGCTGACTCTCCAGGCTTTACTTGTGTCAGTGGAGACAGGTCCACTTCCCCAGGAGTTTGTGTCTACTTTCTGGAATGCTTTGTGTGTGTGTGTGTGTTTTTCTCCCCCTCTACATTGTATTATATTTCCCTAGCTTCTCTATTTTTCTTTTTAAGGAGGCTTTATGTTTATTATCAGTAGGAAAAAAAACTTGCTTTGCAGTGTGAATTTGAGCCAAGTAAAAGGAAAAAGTACACTCTGGCGTGAGAGTGGACTAATGGAGAAGAGAGAACACAGTAGCCTTCTCTGTTTCTAGTTTTCCTGTCATCTCTGTCCCAGTTCCTGGAGATCCACTTTTTTTTTTCTCTTTACCAACTTGCTTTTTCCAGGTGTCTGGATTCTAGGTCCTGGAGAAGGTGTATTTTGGTGCTTATCTCTCTCTACTCTGTTCTTGGAATATTGTTATGAACATTGTTATGAACACTCTTCTGTTCCATTCTCTGTGACCTCAAATAAGTATAACACTAGGAAGGGCCTTTTCTTCTTTCTCGATATAATTTCTCTCTGGAACTTTGATATTTTAAAGAGCACTAATCTTGAATATCTGAAGAACTGGTATCACCTGCATTTAACCACTTAAATTTTAGCAGCTCTTTTTTTCTTTAACCACTGTATATTTATTTTGTAGAAGCTTATGTGCTGGGGATTCCATTTTGGAGAAGTAGTGGAATTGATGGGAAGAAAATGTCAATTTATGATTTCCAAGGTTTTTCAAGCAATGGATTTGAATATCTAATGGAATACATAGATAACTGTTTAACTGGATCAGTTTTGAATTAGTGCAGTACAAATCTGGAAGGTTTCTAGAATTTTTTCTAGGGAGATTATTGTGCCTCTTCCTGTACCTGGAAATAGTTATCTATTTCTGTGAGTGCAAAACTAAAGCTGTAAGATCTTTGTGAATTTATTAGATCTTCTTATTTGGGGATGAGTTGGTTCAAAGGTTGTGGGTTATTGTTAAATTGATTAACATTGTTATTTGGTGACTGACCAGCCTACATGTAGCTTTATACAGAATAGTAAGAATATGTGTTCATAGTTCCCAGTGTGGTGTGGCATCGGCTTTAATCACCTGATTGGTTTTTTTTTTTTTTTTACCCTGGATTCCATTTTTAAGGAAAATTGGAATGTGTGGAAAATTATTTGGTACAGTTATTTCACTCTTGTTTTAAATGATAGGTTCTCGTATGTTTAGCTATATGATTGTTTCCTAATACAGCTACACTCAAGGATCTTTAGTGCCTAAGAATAAATTTTAGGGATTTGGCATACATAATGAGAAATTTTATGCAGAGTTTTGAATGTAAGTACATTTTCCTGATTTGGAATTTCATATTTTTATCAAGTTTTCATAGAAAGCTTTCAGTATCGCTGGCTTCATAAAACATATCCAAAGCTTAGAAACTATTATTGTCTGGGGAAATGTCCCAGTCTGCTTCTTAACTTGAGGTATTACAATAAATCTCTGAAATGTATCCTTGGGCACTATATGAGGACTTTCTGGCAGTAGACACCTTAGGGAAAAAGCGAGCCAAAATAAACCTTTTTTTTTTTTTTTTTTTTGAGACAGGGTCTCACTTTGTAGTTCAGGCTGGCCCTGAGCTCACTATGTAGCCCAGGCAAGCCTCGAATTCAGCAATCCTCCTGCCTCTGCCTCCTGGGTGCTGGGATTACAGGCGTGAGCCACCACGCCCGACACTGTGGTATGTGTTTTTGATGGCTGGTGAACGTGAGTCACCATGCCCAGCATTGTATGTGGTTACCGGGATTGAACTCAGGGCCTTGCGCTTGCCAGGCAGGCACTGAAACCACTGAGCTAAATCTCCGGCCCACCTTTCTTTTGATTTGTTTTGTTTTCTTTTGTTTTGTTTTGTTTTATTTTGTTTTGTGGTACTGGGGATTGAACTCAGGGCCTCATGCTTGCTAGGCAAACACTGTGCTGCTGAACTAAATCCCTACCCCAAATGAGTTTTTCTTTTCTTTCTTTCTTTTTCTTTTTTTTCTGGTAACAGAGATTGAACTAAGTACCTTGTGCTTGCATGGCAAGCGCGGTGCCCCTGAGCTAAATCCTTGGCCAATGACTTGATCATGTTAGATATTTTGACTCAGCAATGAACTGCGAACTCTAACCTGGTCACTTGTAGGAACTTTCTTCAGTCTCTTACCCATTCATACTTTTAATCTACTTGGTCTATAGGTATGTAAATTGAAATGACTTAAAAGTAATGATCTATTGGCTAAGTGATTGTGGACTAATGAGAGTCAGGTTAGAAATAAGTGAGCATTTTACAGTTAAGTAGTAACTAATAGAAAACTGACTTCCACAGTGCAATCATCACTTCACCATTATGTTATTATCACACTTGAGATATCCTACATTTGGTGAACAAAGAAAAGAGATCCTTTTCAACAAGAGTAGTCATTTCTCGGGCCGGAGGGTTAGCTCAGTGGTTCCGGCGCCTGCCTCGCAAGCGCAAGGTCCTGAGTTCGATCCCCGGTAACCACATAGAATGCTGGGTGTGGAGACATGCCCACCAACAATCAACACCGCATACCACAGTGCCGGACGTGGTGGCTCACGCCTGTCATCCCAGCACTTGGGAGGCAGAGACAAGAGGATTGCTGAGTTCGCGGTGGCTTGCCTGGGCACCATAGTGAGCTCAGGGCCAGCCTGAACTACAAAGCGAGACCCTGTCTCAAAAAAAAGCAAAAAAAAAAAAAAAAAGAGTAGTCATTTCTCCAAAGAAGATTCATGGCAAGCAAGTACATGAAAACAGGTGTTCAAAATCACTAATCATCGCCAGGGATTTCGCTCAAGTGGTACTGTACCTACCTCAGAAGCACAAGGGTCAGAGTTCCATCCCTGGTACCACAAAAACAGAACAGAACAAAACAAAACAAAACAAAACAAAAACAAAACAAAATCACAAATCATCAGGGAGATACACATTATACTATCACCTCACACTTGTTAGGGTGTTAAAGACCAGAGGAAACAAATGTTAGCCAAGATGGGGAGAAAAAGGAATGCTTGCATGCTATTAGTGTTTATGTAAATTAGTATAAATAGCAGACAAAACAGTATGAAGAAATATTGGTGTACATACACAGAAGTATATTATTTATCCATAAAAACAAGGAAATACTGCCATTTGGAGCTGACAGATAAATACGGAGAATGTACATGGAATAAGACAGGTAAAAACAAACAAATGTTATATGGCCTCACTTGCATGTGGTGTCTAAAAATGATAACACTTAGAAACATAGTAGAATGGTGCTTTCTAAGGCCCAGGAATGGGAGTGAGGGAAATGGGAGGATGTTGACCAGAGACTATAACATTTCTAAGAGGTAATGGATATGTTAATTTAATTATGATAATCGTTATACAGTATGGTCATATCAAATCACATCTTTGTATATATATAAACTTTATTTTTCAATTAAATATTTTAAAAGAGGTGCATTTCTTTGTTTTTATGGAAATTCTTGATCTATCTGTTCTCACATTGGTAAAATTTAGATAAAGACACTTAAAGAAGCCCGACCCAAGGGATTGTAAAGAATCTTTGAAAGCATAAATGCTATTTTAGTATGCAATTTCCTTTACGAAATGTTATATGGCAAACTTGTTATTTTGTAGGTCAGAGTCAAAGCTGAATACAGTGCATTAGTCTTTAACTTGTCCAAAATTAGTATCTTTTTTTTTTTTGAGACAGGGTCTCACTTTGTAGTTCAGGCTGGCCCTGAGCTCACTATGTAGTCCAGGCAAGTCTCAAACTCAGTAATCCTCCTGTCTCTGCCTCCCGAGTACTAGGATTATAGGCGTGAGCCACCACGTCCAGCACTGTGGTATGTGGTATTGATTGCTGGTGGGCGTGAGTGTCCACACAGCATTGTATGTGGTTACCAGGATCGAACTCAGGACCTTGCACTTGTGAGACAGGACTGGAACCGCTGAGCTAACCCTCCGGCCCCAAAATTAGTATCTTTCTAGGTGGCTCCATGGCGCAATGGATAGCACATTGGACTTCTAGAGGCTGGAGGCATTCAAAATTAGTATCTTTCTGCTGAAAGTACTACTTTATAACTCTTAAACCATTTCCTTAAGTTAATCACGAGCACTAGAAATTTTCATTTGGAGAGAGGAGCTTTGAAAAACAATTTTTATTAGCTCTTGGTCTATTACATAGTTTAAAATGTAAAGAAAACATGCAATCCTAATAAGATGGCAGTATAAACTTCCTAATTTAGCAGATCACCCACACATACTACCCTTAAAATATGCAAGATTCAAATCCTTCAAATTAATGTCTCAGTAATGTGAAAAGTTATTTAATCAAAGACCTTTATCTGTAGTAATAAAAATGTATGTTATATATTTGTGCTGTATGTTCGTACTGGTTTTATAACATACACGTGGAATAGAAAAATGAAGCTATGAGTAAATGACAGGATCATAAATCACTAAAATTATTGATGTTTGAGTGATTTCCTCTATACTGAGTATCTGCTCTATTTAAACTTCTCTCACAGAAAGGATCTTAATGACTTTGTAATCATTCTTAAAATTTTCTATACAGTGTAATTGATTCTCACCATCTTTTGTCCTATAGTCCTGTACACCGTAGCATGAGTCCCTGGAGTCTTATGTGTAATTCTAGATGTTATATTAAGAGGGGCAGAAAACATACTTTGTATTTCTTTACCCAGTGTCCCTCTGTCTGTCCTCCTGCTTCTCCCTTTCCCTTCTCTTTTCATCCTTTCCTTTTTGCTCTCTCCCTCATCCTTGATCTCTTCCTCTTTTTCCCACCTCCTTCCCCAAACAGGTTGTTGTTTTATTATTATACAGTACTAAAAGTATTCAAGACCTCAAAAACTTTCTATTTGGAAAGCTCCTTTGAATAAGTTTGACATCTCTTAGTCTAGCATTGTCAGACTTTTTTGTAATTAATGTGGTAACATGGTGAATAATTATTGTATTTGATACAACAGTGAATATTGAAAACTTTTAATGTTTATGATTTGTTATAAAAAGCAAGATATAGACTTTATAACTACCATCTACCTCATTTCATCAAAGAAATGAATTGAGACCTTTTCTTAGTAAACTTTCTTCTGTTTATATATGAGTCAAGGTGCAGAATTGCATGCTTTGCCATCAGTCCTACCATGACTAGGATCAGTTATTCTGATTTTAGTTAAACTCAAATGTTAATGTTTAAAGAGTAGTACTTAAAAATACTAGGCATGTATCCAAATTTTGATAATAGTAATTGTGTTTGTATGTTAAAAAACGTGTTTATTTCCTTATGATCACTAGAGGTAAAAAGGAATGCAAAGCGAGACTGTTCATATTTTGTCTCTTCTAATTTTACTGTGTTCATGAGTACTGTACTAAACTGGCAGATTATGTAGTGATATCACCAGAGGTCCTGAATATTTTTTTCTGGGCTATTTTTCGAGCCGAAGGTTACAATCTTCTTAGGAGATACCAATACCAGAATGCTTTTCAAACTCAAAGAGGGAATGTCTGGAATAATAAATACCACAGGAAACTTACTTTATAAAAGCAATGTGAACACTGACAAGAGTTGTCAAAAATAACTTTTTAATGGTTCTAAAAGTTAACCAAAGCCTTCCTATAAATCCGGGAGTATTTACTCAGCAAAATGGCTGGTTTTTGGTAAGAAACGTGAACTCTGTTATACATCAAAATGTTTATTGGTACATGTTTGCAGTACAAGAAGTTTACATTCACCTTAGGGAGTACTTAAGTACATAACATATCTTGATTTTTTTTTAATTCTTTCCCATCACCACTCACCTCCTTCCCTTCATCTCTAGATCCCGTTCCCGCATTTTCTTTTTTTTCCTTTTTTTAAAATTGCATTCTTTATTGGTACAATTTGCATACATCTCACACTCACACATAACATTGGGGAATTTGTACCAATATATGACACAGTCAAGTCTCATTTTTACCCATATCCCCACCCACACCTCCCCACTCCCTATATACATGCTCTTTTATTTTCTTTCAGAATCATATTTATTCCTTCCCCTCATTACATCCCCACCAAATTTCCTTTGGAAATTTCCCAATCTAAAAAGATTGTCATACTAGTAGAGCTCATGTGCATCTACCGGTGCTCATATCAGCAAGAAGATCTGGTATTTGCCTATCTGTGCTCTATTGATTTCATTCCTTAGCGTGTCCTCCAGGTGCATCCATTTGCACATAAATGAATCAATCTTGTCATTCTTTATGGCAGAATAGTACT
>PVIC010011826.1:0-40743 GCA_004025085.1 Thryonomys swinderianus | reverse complement strand
TCATTTACGTGCAAATGGATACACCTGGAGGACATGCTAATGAGTGAAATCAATAGATCACAGATAGGCAAATACTGGACCTTCTCTTTGAGCACCTGTAGATGCAAATGAGCTCTAGAAAGCATGATGGTCTTTGTAGAATGGGAAATTTCCAAGGGAAATTTGATGTGGGGATGTAATGAGGGGAAGGAATAAGTATGATTCTGAAAGAAAATAAAAGAGCATGTATATAGGGAGTGGGGTGGTGTGGGTGGGTGGGGATATGGTTAAAAATGAGAATTGACTTGTGTCGTATATTGGTACAAATTTCCCAATGTTATGTGTGAGTGTGAGATGCATGAAAATTGTACCAATAAAGAATTCAACTAAAAAAAGATTAAAATATCAGCCCCTCTCCCAACTTTAAAGACCCAATTCAAAAATTGGCATCTGAAATGAACTAGACACTTTTCAGAGGAAGAAGTAAAAGCCTCTAAGAAGGATATGAAGAAATGTTCAACATCACTAGTCATTTGAGAGATGCAGATGAAAACAAAACTGAGATTCCATCTCACTCCACAAAGAATGGCTGCTATCTCAAAATTAACCAGCAATAAATGCTATGAGGATGTGAGGAGAAAGGAACCATTCTCCACTGTTGGTGGGAATGTATACTGGTACAACCACTGTGGAGATTAGTCTGGACATTCCTCAAAAAACTAGGATTAGAGGTTCCATTTGACCCTGTCACTCTCCTGCTAGGAATATACATGCAAAAATTAAAAGAATCATATTATAGCGACATATGTGCACCCACGTTTATAGCAGCTCAGTTTGTGACAGCTAAATATTGGAAACAGCCCAAATTCCCATCAACTCTAGACTGAATAAAGAAGATGTGGTTTTTTTTAAAATAAAATGGAGTATTACTCTGCCATAAAGAATGGTAAGTTTGAGTCATTTATACTGAAATGGACATACCTTAAGGACATACTCATCAGTGAAATAAATAGGTCACAAATGTGTAAATACTGTATCTTTTCCCTGGTATGAGAATCAGAAGATGTAAATGAGTTCTAGAACACATGACAGATATTGTGAAATAAAAAATACTCAAAGGAAAAAGGATAGAGTTAAGTAATGAGGGGAAAGAAAAAATGTGATGGTTAAAAAAATGGAAACAGCATATGTATATAGGAGGTGTGGGAGTTGTAGGGTGGGTAGGGGAATGGGAAATACGAGAATTAAGTTGTGTCATTTACTGGTACAGATTCTCAATGTTGAGTGTGATCATGATGTATATATAAAATGTACCAATAAAGAGTTCAATTTAAAAGAAAAAATATCAAGGTCCAGGCAAGTAAGCAGACTTACCTAGGTGGCAAGCACCCGGTGTGTCTAGCTTCTTCCTTGTGAAAGGTACATAAAAGTATCCTGGGCTATTCTATCTTGTCATTTGGGTCAAATATTACTATGCATAACTCACTTTTAATTTTAATTGCATTTGAGGTTAAAAATGTGAAAACCAAGATATATTTTGAGAATTGAGTATTTCAACATTATTATAGTTACAATTGTTCCCCTAATATTCATTTGATTCTGATACAAGACTGGTTTTGAAATTTAATCTAAAATCCATTAGACTTGTTGTTTTTCAATTTATATAAATGTTATGTCACCAGTAGGTTCTTTAGGTAAAGAAATCAAGCATATTTTATGATGGATTCAGGAAGTATTTACATATATGGTTTGAGCACACACAGTCTTGCTCTTTCTAGCTTCTATGACAAGAGCACAGTCTCTCAATCTGGGGTCCCTTGAGAAATGATTTCATTCTGTCAAGAGACAGATGCATTGAACAAAGGCTACTCCCAACACAACTTTTGTATTTTCACTTTTGTTCCATTTAATTTCAAAAAACCAATTCTAGATGTATTCCAGTGCATGAACAAGGGGAAAGTAATAATGCTTCCATTGTGCAGTCCCACAAATCTAGTGAGGTTTTCAGTTGGTTAGAAGTCTTAGCAACTCATTCTGTATTAATGCAGTCAAGGGATTTGGTTACATTTCTTGTAATGCTGCCAAGAGGAAGGTGAAAGGTACAGCTCTAATTTATCTCAAGCTTATAAGTATGAGGATAACATAATCTGACAAATTTAGCTTGTGTTTTAGTCACTTTCCACATTGGTGATACACAAAATCTCACACCCACGATTAAAGGAGAAGTTTCTTTTAAATCATGTTTTTAGTCCACAGCTGGGCAGCTGCAAGGCAAGAAGACATGTTGAAGGGACTGGGTGGAGGAAAGTTGCTCACTTCATGACTAACAGGAAACAGAGACCCGAGGGAGGAGTTGTGGAGAGATATACCCTGTCAGATAATGTGTACGGGCCAGGCCTCGCCTCCTACTAGAAAGTCAGCTATCAAACCCTCTCAATTCTTTTCCAAACACATGAGGCTTTGGGTGATATTTTAGATCTAAACCACAACAACTTGTAATTGGCCTTTATGAGGGTTGTGATTACTGTCTTCATGTTCTTTAATATGTTTAAGTAGGTCTCATTCTTTAAAGTCAACAATTCTCAGTGCTGTGAAGAGGTTAATATCTTTCCAAGAAAGAAGAATGTGGAGGCTCAGAGATCACACCAGTCATATACATAGCCTTTGTGAGCACCTCAAACTCTGCATTTATAGGTCAATTTAAATTTACCAAATGTGGAAGACTTCAATAAAGGAAGGAAAACTGTTGCTTTTTTCCTTTCCTCCAAAAGATGAAGATAAATCCTCCTAAATATAAACGACCAAGATTTTAGTTAGTCAATAACCTCTGCTCACTTGTAGTCCTTTAGTATAATTGTTGCAGTGGAGAATACAGACAAAAAAGGAAAAAAGAGCTGCTTTTTTTTTGAGACAGGGTCTCACTTTGTAGTTCAGGCTGGGCCTGAGCTCACTACGTAGCCCAGGCAAGCCTCAAACTCAGCAATCCTCCTGCCTCTGCCTCCCGAGTGCTGAGATTACAGGCGTGAGCCACCATGCCTGGCACTGTTGTATGTGGTACTGACTGCTGGTGGGCGGTTGTCACCATGCCCAGCACTGTTTGTGGTTACTGGGGATCGAACTCAGGACCTTGTACTTGCGAGGCAGGTGCTGGAACCACTGAGCTAAATTAACGGCCCAAGAGCTGTTTTATGTATAAGTTGGAGCAAATTTTTGCAAAGACACAATTAAAAAATGAATTGAAATGGTATGAAACATATTAGTAGAAAATTTTAAACTGCAGAATTGCAGAATATTAAGATGAGAAGTTCACTTGGAAGCACCAGGTCAATGTTTTTGCCAACCCCCCTCCCCCCCAAAAATAACCCTTTGCATTTGCTTGCGTACTTCTAATGATGGTATCTTTGCCACCTCCTCAAAGAAGCCTACCACATCTCTGGATAGCTCTAACTGTTGGAAAGAAAATTATTTCTTCACTGAGTCATTTTCACTTTAATGCACATGAAAATGATAGAAAAGATTCAAGCAAGCCATTTGCTAACAAAAGGTTTCAAGGCACTATATGATGAGTAACTGATGTTAAACCAATTTAATTTCCTTCTGCGTCAGAGTTGCCAGTCTTGAGTAAAAAGGGCAGCAATCAATGTAGAGCACATCTGGACTTTGTGGATCTGCAAGGTATTTCCATTAATGAGCTAGAGATATCAGGTCTGGACTGTACTATCGCATGTGTCTTAGTACAAGGACATTAAATAGTGCTTCGGCCAGAATCTGGAACAACGTATCCCAGAGACCATATAGTTTTCTCCTGGAGCTTTTAATTTTTTTTTCCTGCAAGGTCTGGAATGAGGAAAATAGGAAAATTCTTGCTAAATTTGCAGAAGATACATCATTGGGAAATGAGGATGGAGGTTGAAGAGAAATAAAGTCAAAAAATTCCTTGCAAGGTAAGAACAGACACCAAGGTGACCTTGACCAATTAGAAAAATGGTCTGTCAAAGAGAGGCTGACGTTTGATGTTCAACAGGGACAGTGCTGGGCAATATGTTACTCCCCAAATCCAAAACACATGAATACCTGCTGAGGAAAGACTGGCAAAACCATTACTCTGAATCACACCTTGAATAGATGGAAACAAGACAGGGCCATTGTTTAAAGGGCTGGGGTGGGCCTGGGTTTGGTGAACAGTGCTATGATGTATAAAAACCAGGACATAATTCTTCTGTCCTATATTCTGTGTCAAGAGGAACTTTATTAGGTACACGCAGGCATTCAGCACATTGGTCTTCACATAAAGCATGGAGTAGAAAAACTGGAACAGCTATCAAACTAAAATGAATGAAAAGCTTTCCTGGAGAATATATGAGAAAAGTTGAAATCAGTCAATTGGAGGTGAGTCTCAGCTTGATCCTTTACTTGTGTTTCTTGCAGCTGAGTTCTCTCTCTCCATTGCTTATGAAGATCTGTCTCAAGATGTCCCTGTTCAAATTAGTTCATCAGAGTATTCCGAATTTGGCTTCCACTATTGCTTATGTTTGGTCACATGTATATAGATCAGCTGGTACACTTGATGCTAAATGATGTGGCTTATTCCTTAGCACTATTGTAGCAGCCTTTACACTGATAACTAAACTAGCATCCAGTAGATACCTGATAAGTGTATATTGTTTGAAAGGATGAAGAAAGATTTAATTGGCTTTCTCAAACTGGGTCCCTATCTGTGCAAGCCAAATTAATATGAGTCCTTAAGGATTACTCTGATTATTACAAACCATGAGCTGCTTAAGACGTTGAGAACAATCTCTAGAAAGGCATGTACAATGAAGAAAAGGATAACACAACTCCGGGGTAGCATCCTGGTGTTTCCAACTGGAGAAATGTAAATATGATTTAGAAGGATTATTTGTTTCACAACTAATTTTCTTCAGTTAACCTGACTGAATGCATCAAATGGGCCTTTATGGTACCTGGCACATAGTAGATTCCAGACACATGCTCAGGATTGTTCTATGAATTTCATAATATTTCTTAAACCAGATATACTGATTGTCCTGAAGATCTACTAAAGCTAATATTTCATCATCATCAAAGTAGATTACTTAAAAATTATAAGTAAGTACCTTCTTCACACTTCTAATATTACAAAATACTAGAAGTTTTGCTTATAGCATTGATCTTTAACAAAAGAGTAAACTTTATAGCATTTTAATTTCTATCGGTACATTTTTGCAGTACGTAGTGTTTACATGCCCATGTGTGAAGTTGGTACAGGTACGTAACACATCTTAATTCCTTTTTTCAACCCCTTTCTTTTCCCTCACCCTCCTTCCATCTTTTAGTGACCTCTTGCAAAAGACCTGTCTCTTTCCCATTATTTATTTCGGGGCGGGGGGCAGGTTGAGACACTGTTTTACTGTGCAGTTTAGATTGGTCTTGCACTTACTGTGTAGCCCAGGCTGGCCTCGAACTCACAGTGATTTTCATGCCTCAGCCTCGTAAGTGCTGGGATTATAGGTAAATGCCATCATGCTGGGTTCCATTATCTTATTTTTATTATGCTTTTTAATTTATTTTTTGAGTTTCTCATGCAAGATAAATAATGTGGCATTTAAATTTGTGCATGTTTTTTATTCCATTTAACATTATGGCCTCAAAGTGCATCCATTTTCCTACAAATGACACACTTACCCTTCATTATTTTAAATATTTTGGTGTTTTAAATAACTAAGGAGAGCTATATCTTGGTGTCTGTAGTAACTGTATTCATTTGAGATGAGGCTTACTATTAACTACAACAATGTCAATAACTAGGGAATACTTTAGTTAAGACAAAAAGTTGGGATGTTTAGTAAGATAAATTCCAACTAGACTGAGTTCTGTAGTTTTGTTGACACTTTCTAGAAAGCTGTCTCATCGTGTGAGGCAAACATGATAACCACTACACTATGTAAACCTGTAAGCTGTCTCATTGTGTATGCAAATAGGTATGGAACAAATTATTGCAGGTTGCTGGGTGTGGTGGCTCACGCCTGTAATCCCAGCACTCAGGAGGCAGAGACAGGAGGATTGCTGAGTTTGAGGCTTTCTTGAGCTACATAGTGAGCTCAGAGCTAGCCTGAACTACAAAGCGAGACCCTGTCTCAAAAAAAAAAATTATTGCAGGTATAAATGGCCATCTAGACATTCAGGAAAGACTCATGTCTTCTACCACTTCATCCATCTAAATCTAGAAGCTGAAACTCTGCTCAGTTTAAAATTCCTAGTAGAAAGAAAGTTCCTTGATTAATGATGATGATATGCTCTGCCAATAAAGTTCCAATGAGAAGACAGAAGAGAGACCCTGTTCTTTATATGACGCTTTTTCATTTTCAGATAAGCAGCAAAATCTTTAGGTGCTCTGCCTGTTCAAATATTTATATTCGATCATTGTCCCTTGACAGTTCCAAGCAGAATCAGAGTGAATTTTTAAAAAATTAAATCAAAAAATATCTTAATATATAGTCACGAAGAGAAGCATTTCAAATTTTTTTCTTCAAATTCTGTTGTGCTAGATTTAGGATTTCTCCCCCAAGACTCTCTCAGATCTGAATTTAAAGCTTTTCCTTCAGAAAAATCCTTCAATCCCAGGCAAACTAGGACATTTACTTACCCTAGCCATAGAAAACTGGCTAAGTAACTCTAACTATTCATATGACTCTGGGTAAGTAAGTCACTTGTCTCTGGACTTAAATTTTCCTATCTGTGAAAGGAGGAATTGAGATGGATCTAAGCCACTTTGCAAATTTCTAATTCCATGGTTTCATGGAAGTGCATTCTCTGGGTTTGACTCAGTATCTAGTTTTAGAAAGAGATTGTAAGCAATAGTTGCAAGATTGTAGTTATCTCTGCTGATAGTACTCTCCAAAGTTGTAACAGGTCTCCAAGTACTGCTATTTCCCTTGAATGAGGAGCCATATCTGTTGATTTATATAGGAATCTACCTTTGTTTTCCATCCATACAACTTTATTGCAAGTTCCAGAATGTTTTTACCCATTTTGTAAAGCATTACATCTGCTTTGCATTTTTAAATTCATGCGTTTTCCCCTTCAACATTTAAAGTATGTTTGCTAACTCTCTGACACTCGACTTTGGCAAACAAGTCCATATCTATAATACCGATGTTTTTTGTGTTGTTACTAATGTAGTGCAGAGCATACCCTAAAATATGGTAGCTTGACATGTTGAATATTTGGGGTTAAGTATTTTGAAAAATGGCAAATACAAAATAAAATACTGACAGGCCTTTCCCCTTTTCCCTGCAGCAGGTCATAGGACCTGCCAGCAAGGATTGTCCTCCCTGTACCCAGAAAAAAGGAATATAACCTAGTCACCTCTAAAGAACACCAAGAGGAATCTAAATAAATCGATCTTGCTACATTTCCTCCAGTTGACCACTCTTAACTCATACTGTTTGTTTTCTCATAACTTCACTCTTCACCCAACCTAGAATGAAAATGCCCAGGCTCAATCATTTCACTGGGTCTTTATTTCCTGTACCATATAAAACTTACATGAAATGAAATTACATGGTGCCTTGCTGATTTTCTATTGCTAGTTATGTTTTTAGGCCCATTCAGGAACCTCAAGAGAGTGGAAGAATATGTTTACTTACCTTATGTTACCATGTTGGTCCAATTTCCCTTCAGCTTTTTAATACATGAGTAGTCAGGTCTCACATTATCACACTTCTCTGTGTTCTTTCAGTGGGGACATAGTGACAAGGTGACAAGGTAATCTGTGGTCTAACTAAAGCACAGTAGAATGGTTTCTGAGGTGGTGGTACACATCTTGTTGCTCTTTATTGGCTGAACTCTTTCACAGGGCTGATGGTTTCAGAGAGTAGTCCATAATTTCTAAATAGTTCCTTCTGGAAGCAGTACAGTATAGTGGGAGTGACTTCCCTATTGGATCCCTAATTTTGGTTTGGCTACATACCACCTATTTGACTCTGGGCAGTCTACTTAATTCTTGAGTATAAATTCCAAGGACAGTCTCTTAAGTGTACATTACAGCAGTGTTTTATTCTGCAATCTCAGTGCATGATTTATAGTTTATAGTTAATGAGTTATTGATAAACAAGCAGAGGACCCCTTTAAGTTCCTAGCTTATTAATAAGGATCATTAGCCCTACCTGAAGGGTTGAAGCAGGATTAAATACAAATGCATGCTGGAAGGTGGCTACGACTGTTATCTCAGAATGGCCAATTAGTAAA
Source organism: Thryonomys swinderianus (assembly GCA_004025085.1). Taxonomy (NCBI): domain Eukaryota; kingdom Metazoa; phylum Chordata; class Mammalia; order Rodentia; family Thryonomyidae; genus Thryonomys; species Thryonomys swinderianus. Next base: position 32,514 of record PVIC010011826.1, on the reverse strand, counting down.
TGCCACGTACCTTGCATTCTGGGACTTGGTTCTTTCTCCACACTACCTCCCTTCCTATGGAGAACAACTTTCTCTAGCTTCATGAAGCATCCTATGACCATGTTGTCTTATCTCTGCAACCTTTCCACTTGAAGTTCAGTTCTCCTTGCTCTGCAATTTCACAGAATTCTACAATGTTACTTGGTTATATTTTATGTTACAGGTGGTTGTGTCTGTTACTAAGTTAGTGTTTCTAAACTCTAAATCCATCCCGTTTTCTGTTCTGTAGTGCTGCTGACGGGACTTTCCAACCATGCTCCTGTTCAGCAAGCTGACTTCCTGTTAGGCTATAAAAATAAGAGTCACAAGAGGGAGATTATAAGGTTGGCTGAAAAGGGAGTTGATCAATGATGCTTCTTTCCAGTGGGTTTTTTGCTCTCCTACTTGCTAATCCTATGAGAACTGCCTCACCTCAGCCTTTCTTCCTCACTTCAGTAGCAGTTGGACCTTCTTGTGGTAGTAGTTCAGTACCCTTTTCAGTTTTTGCAACAGTTGTAGAACAAACTTCATCGTACACTGTCTCCCCTCAACCCCACTCAACCTCAATCTCAAAGACAGCAGCACTGCCACAGTCCCTTTCTCACAGGTTTGTACCCCATTGCGGTTTATATCTGGATATCCCCGCAAAGCCTCATGCGCTAGTAGATGGGACTTTGAGGAGATGAGTGGATTATAGGGAGTAGTCCACTGATGAGTTTAGAGCTAAATGTGAAGTTGGAAGGTGGAGTTGGATCAAAGTAGTCGACCCACTGTGGGGAGGGGTTGCCTGGAAGAGTGTATCCCTCCCTTCACTCATCTCCCTTCTCTCTCTGCTTCTCTGCTGCCATCCGTGAACTATTTCCCTTCTGTTATCCTGTCCTGCCTTGGAGCTAGCTGACTAAGGGCTGTAAAGCTGTGCCAAAATAAATGTTTTCTCCTTTAAATTTCAGTGTCAGGTATTTTGTCAGATGATGAAGAAAGCAACTAAGACATCTCAAATTCACAGAAATCTTTCTTTTAGCTTAGAGACACCAGTAGACATGCTCTGTCTTCCATTTTAGTTTGTCTGAGGTGCCCCCCCTTCTATGCTCCTATTGTCAATAATTCTTCCCCTTTGTTCCTCCAGTCTTATGATAGTAGCTGTTCCCTCCTCTAGTTACTACCTCCATGATATCCAGAAGCTCTTGTTTTCTCCCTGTCAACCCCTAGGTAACAATTTTAGGCTTGGTTAACAGTTGTTTTTATATCAAATTCTCTTCATTAAATAGCTGGTGTGGTCTCTGTTTCTGTTTTAGTTAGTTTTTCATTGTTGAGTCAACATAGCTGACTCCCTCAAGTTAAGGGAGGATAGGTTTATTTTGGCTTAGAGTTTGTAGAGGTTTCATTCCATAGTTGGCTGGAGCCAAGGTAGGGCAGCACAGCAGAGGAGAAACAGTCCATGGTAGGGGAGCAGAAGGTAGCAAGCAGCAAGCAGTAAGCCTGACTTCATTCTATCTTTTTATATTCCATACAGATTACAAGAATATTGATAGGTGTCAACCACACCCAGGGTGGGACTTTCCTTATCCACACCCAGAACTATGCTAAGTCAATTTGGTTATCACACACTCTCAATTTCAGTATCACATATCCTAAACCAGCATCATGTACTCATGGTCCAGCCACCTTCCAAGAGCCCCACCGATGAGTGCATGAGGCTTTGGGGGAACATCTAGATAGGAGCCTTCACAGTTTGTGACTGGCGCTTGACCCCTATAAGGTTATCAAAGCAAGTCCCCATTGTGTTTGAGAATCTTAAGGATGAGACTATCTAATTCATCTTTCTTTCATGCTCCCACCTCTTATCATACTCCATATAGAGTCAGTGCTCAAGAAACATTTGAATTTATCAAACTTATTTAGTGAACTAAATAAAACTGTTCATTCAGGCATGTATTCCCTGAGTTATGAATCACTTCTTTATTTTTTCTTGGTCAGGCAAGTTAATTCAAGAATCTAAAAGTGAATCATTGAATTAAAATGCATCTATGAATGAACTTATTTCACATTCTTTCTCAAAGTGTGGTCCTGGCACAACTTGTATTTCATTCAAGTTTCATCAGACCTCACTCTCTTTCAACTCTACCTTACTCCCCAGACAGGGTCCTGTGCCCAAGTCTTTGCTCTCATGCTGTCAGACTGACATCCCTATATTACACTGCTCACTGTGCTAGGTTGGCTACATATCTGTCCTTCTTGCATGACTTGAGGTCAGGGGCTGGGGCGCTCATCAGTATCTATCTATAGAAGGTATGTAAAAAGCTGTCAGATTAATTTTAGGAACAAATTAATAAAAGATTCATATTATCAATGCTCATGTATTTCACTATGCATATTTATATAGTTATGTACAGAAATAGTAAATAAAGTCCTAGTATTAATCCTGGGCTTTTGCTACTTTTTTTTTTCATTTTCTGTCCTTAAGTTTTTTTCTAAATTTCTTACTATTATAGGTAATTTACACTACAGATAGCCTTTCTTCTAACAACTTATTAGAGGTTATTAAGACATGTTATTAAAAATATCTTTTTGAAATATTTTTGATATATTTATTTTTAAAAAAATATATGCATATATGTAAACTTTGGATTTGTGGAAGGAAAGCAGTCTCATTTTTAGGTGATCTGTGTTTGCTTTTACCATTGATTTCTACAACAGGTTAGGTTTGAGTTGGCAAAGGCAGACATAAAGTATACAGAGATGGAATCTCAGAGAAAGATTATGCTAGCAGCAGTTTCCAACTCCATGGGAAAGTGCATAAATCCATGAGTTGGCAAGGAAAATTGTCCTCCTTGATTCTTTGTAGTATGATGAGGACCTTTTACATATTTTTAAATGATGACTTTAGAAGCTAGCAACAAAAGGTATCATTTATATTTTTACAAACGGATTTTTAAAATAATTTTTTCTCTTATAGAAGGTTTTCATATTTCTTCAGTTTCATTTTTCAGTCTCCTTTGGATGAGATGTGCTGTTCTTCATGCATTAAAGGGAGGTACAGAAATGCAAATGTTACAGATTATAAAATTGTCCAATTGTCATCTGCTAAATTGATTTCCAGGCTACATGAGGCATTGTATGCTTAGACAAAAGTGAATTGGGAGTTAACAAAAAGAAGAGAGATTTAAATAAAGAATTTAATGCAGAGAAGTATGAATATATGTCTAGCTTAATAAAAATGGGTTTGTGTACAAGTCAGATATCACATTGTTCAATTTAATTATCTACCACCTTTAGTATATTCTTACTCTCAAATGTCACCAGCTCCTCAAAATATAATTCTTTATTTCAAATGTAGGACAGTGTGACAGATACTAATGCAGTGTAAAGGAAGGAAAACATGATATATTTATTATGTTAAGTGCAAGTTTAATGTCAACCAGGGTATAGATATTGATTTGAGAGTTCTATATACACAAACCAAGCCTGTGCTATTAGAATTATTGAGACTACACTGACAGAAAGGATAATTTAAAAATCTGATAAATACCTCATTTGAAAGAGAAAGTGAGACTATGGATTAAAAGAACCAGTGATTAGTTTTCATTTTGCTTATAAGAAACATAGTGAATATTCATTTATCCAGAATCTGGATGTTTAATACTATCTTAATTCCTTTTTTCACTATCATGAGCGTTCTAGAGAGATTTTACCCACTTACACCCTTTCTTTTCTTGGGAACCCAAAGCTGGTTTTAATCTTGAAGTTTTTGTAATGTAAGGGCAATATTTTGAACTGAAGATGAGCTATTACTTTTGGGTCCAGATTGTATACTAATTTGAGCCCAGCAGCTTACCATTTGCCAAATGGAGAGTCCCTCATAAAAGAATATGGAAGTATTAACAGAAACCAATGATCAACATTACGGAACATAGGCCAAAGTTTGTAGTTTGCTGGGGTCCAGCAACCCCATTATAAACAGTGATCATGATGAGCAATTACCATGTGAAAGGCAACCCATCAGAAATGCTATACAGGCAGAGAACACTTGGATACAAAACACTTCTGGTCTTAAAGAGATTTTCAACTATACAGAGGTGAGTTTTATTATGGAATGAGCTGAGTTTGAAGAGTATGGAGAAATAGGTAGTGATTATGAGCTACTGAGGAACTTTATTTTCTGACATACAAAATGAAATCGTGGTGTGATATACTCAGAGCACTGGTATAATTATTCTGGCCACTGTCGACATAACTATTTGTTCACTGGGGAAAATGATATACTCACCTGGTTCTCGGTAATATTGAAAAATGAGTCCTCTTAACAAACAAATTACACACAGTTGGTGATTGGGTGGAAATTAATCATAATAGAGATCTCCTCAGAGGAGCAAGGGAAACATACTAGAAAGTCCTGGGGCCTATATTTTCCTCTCTTTACTCGAAATGCCTGGTCAATAGCCAATAGCCAAAGTTGATCTTGTCTTTTTAAATTACTCTTCAAATACTAACTTTGACAGCCACAGATTTTTCTTGTGCTTTTGTATTCTGCTATCCTTAGTGTAGCCAGAAATAAATCATAAGAGATTTAGCTTATTATAACTATACATCTACAAGGACACATTTTCTAGAAATCCAGAAATTCTTGCAAGCTTTGGGAACCTACGGAATGCACGGCAGGATTCCAACCTGTCAGCTAATGGCACTGTAAATATCACTGATTATTCTCTTTTTTAAAGAGCAGTATTAAAAGCTCAATCAACTGACTAACTGAGAGGACAAATGATACAATGGATGACTCACTGAATTATCAAAGCTTTGCATAGCAGCTCAGAGAACACCTTTCTTAATGAGTGAAATGTCAGGCCCTAATAGCTGGTTGGTTTGGATATGATAATCAGAAATGAAGTAGTTAAAAGGATTGTTAATTTTAAAAACCCTGATTAGGGGTCAGGCTGAGACTTGGAAGAGATCTGTAATGACAGTGTACTTTGGGGCAACGTGCTTGCCTAACACAATGGAATATCCATTAGCTACCATTGTCACACTTTCTTTGGTGTCGGAAGTGCACAGTGACTTCAATATCTGAAAATTGGAAGGATACTATTTGTCACTGGAAGCACAGGTAATCTTTTCAGGGCATTAAATTCAGGGGTATGTGTATGTGGGTGGTGGCAGGACATAGTGTGACATACTGAAAGAAGCCTTTATTTTTTTTTCCAGAGTGATCTTGTTCTGCATATACTTGCTTATTAACTTTCCGATCTTGTTCAACCTGTTTGACAGGAACTCTACAATCACAGGCCAAATGTAATACAGAAAGAGAGAGAATTAGAAGCAGCTAAGTTATCAAAGAAAATGAGCATTGTTTCTTCAATTTTTTGAGGAAGAGAGGATAAGCAAAGCACTGTTTCTGTTGTCTATCAAGGAGTGTGATAGAAGTAACTTTTACTGGATTTCCTAGTGAATCTCTGGGAGCACACTATTTAAGGCTGACCATAACACTGGGTCAGGAAAATTTGTTGAGAAAATGGAGGCAGTATAAAATGTGAAGTAAGATATATAATCCATTGTTGGGAGTCATTCTAAGGCCTCAATGACCCCATGATGTAGTGATGCTTAGGGGCAAAACTATTATCACTGTAAGACTCTTATTAAATCAGGATTACCTCCACCTTTTGAGACATCTGATACTCCCTTGGACTATAAGTGTACCTAAGATTATCTTTGCCCTCTGAGACATCTAATACTCCCAGTGAAGCAACCCAATAGACAGTGGTGAGTTCAAGATCTTTCATCTTTGCTGCCTAGAGCAGCATTGATCAAACCCAAAGTTCAGCATCTTCTCTTAGTCTCATTTCTACCTATTTATTATTTTGCCTTGTGCTGTTGTAGCTCATGGGAGACTGAGACTTACTGCAAAGGTTCTAGTATTGGTTTCCTTCCCTGTCCCCTACATTTGGTGCCCAACGTGGATGTGAATCGAATTCATGGGTAAACTCGCCTGCGAGACAGACCTGGAGTAAGGACAGCACCAGTATGTCCCAGGACAATTTCCAGATGCAAAGGAGGGTCAGTGGTGGTGTGTTTAGCTGGGGGCAATTTTCTATCTTGGCTGACTTGAAAATATGGGTAAGTCTTTGTCATTAGATCAGTATAATTGTCAAATTGCTTAAGTCACTGTCAAAACAATCTATGTATCTAGTACCAAAAAATGCTATGATAAAATTGCTAAAAGACATAGGAAGGTACATTCCATCATTTTACAAGGCAGAAATAATTACTATAGAATCACGAGAATATGTGGAACTCATTCTCTGTGAGTCCCAACATAGGGGTGATTGTCTTTCCACTCAAATGCTACTCACTTGGTCCTTAATTCACTCTGCTCTTAAATCTTTTCATTCAGTTCAGCAGACTGGATTCTGTGTTTAATTTAGTTCAGGGGACCATGACTACTCCTTCCTCCACTCACCCTTCTGTCAGTGCTTCTCCTTGTTCAGTTTCCTTCCCCATTTGCTTTCATTTCACTGAGGCTTCTGCTCCACTAGGGCAGGCTGTTTTGGCCTTTTCTGAAGAGAACCCTAATTCACTAGCTCCATAGACTCGCCAGGTGCCTCAAAAAGGTCTTGTTGCTCCTCTTCTAAAACCCACTACCGGACCACTCCCTACTGCCATAGCCTGCAAAAAAGCTTCAACAGTGGGCAAGGCAGTTGTGCTTTCCTGTCTCAATTTCAGCAGACCCCAACAACCTAGAGGTGGATATGTATGCTCACACCTCACTTAATTTTAACATCCTAAAAGATCGCAGGCAAAGCATGCTAATGAATAGGGTCCAAAGCCCCTAAGTTCGTTGGACAGTGCACTTTACATTTATTCTCTGGCTCCACATGTTTTTGTCTTGGAAAAAAGTGCCTATCCCCTACTCAATATCTTCATTTTGAGATGGAACCACGTTCCTTCATTAAAAAACATGGTCATAGGAATGTCCTGGAAGATGCTCCGGAAGGAGAAGTTACTGTTTTTCTGTTATCTGGCACAAGTAAATTTTCAAATTTAAACAGGTAAGCCTATTGCCCAGTGTTACTCTCTTTCCAGCTAGGAGACCCCTTGTAGAGGGCTTGGGCCTCTGTGCCAGTTGCTGGTGCAATCTTTTACTCAAGTCTTGCAAGGGCTGGTGGAATATTACATGCAATTTGTAATGAGGTTGTTGCAAATGATTAGAAGATAGATTTCTAATTCCCAAGCAGCAGATAACCCGATTTTACTACTAGCCTATGAGAATGCTAATCTGGATTGCAAACAGGCAACAAATCCTGTTTGTTCTTCCAGTGATCTCGGAACATATATTAAGGCATATCAAAATATTTGGTCTTCTTCATACAATGCAGCTCTGATGGCTCAAGCCATCTCCCAATATTTATGTGGAGCATGCAGTGACTTACAATGTTTTAGTTGTGGAAAAATGGGACATCTTAAAAAAAAACCCTGCAAAATGAAAGGTACTTTACAAGCTGACTCAAAGTCACTGGGTCAGGCATCCAAAGAAAATAAGTTACTGCCTGGCCTTTGCTCTTGCTGCTAAAAAGGTATTCACTGGGCTAAAGCTTTATCACTCCAGATATGACAAGGATGGTGCACTACTGCCAGCAAAATGAAAATTAAGTATGTTCCTGAGCCAAGGAAACAATAGGGGATCAGGACCATGGGACTCTAGTCCCTCTGAATCAGCTGTGCCCAGTTCAGAACCGTGCACAAATACAAAATTAGACAGTGTGGGTGTCTGGAGGGACATGTCTTCCCTCATGAGGGGAACACTCAGGAACTCAGGATTAGATCTTCCTGCTGCCTAGTGAGTTCACCTGCTGGGAGGTGAGATGCCCCTATCTGTCTCCACAGGAATTTCTGGGCCCCTACTGCCCATAACAGTTGGCTTGATACTTGGGAAATTCTCTCCAACTTTAAAAGGCATTACTGTTATTCTGGTTGTTATTGATTCTGATTTTACCTCGAATTGCATGTTCCTGATAGCTCCACAGGATTTGGAATAATTGAACAAGGAGACTATATTGCACAGTTGTTGGTCTTGCCTAAACCAAAATTAAATAATGTTAGCTTTAAAAATTCCTGAGAGAATCTTCAGCCAAAAATTCCTCAAGAAGAGATCTATTTCACCCAAGAGATTTCCAAAAATGGACCCATTTATCAAATTAAATTACAAGGGCCTGGTGGTCAATTGAGACATTTGTCCTTACATAGCTCCCATACCTGTACATTCACAGAACAAAGATTTGTTGGAGGAATGGAGAATCATGGTGGCTCCTTTGCCTCCTGAAACCTCACCTGTTCAACAAGTGATGTGTAAAATGGGATATGAACTGGGTAAAGGATTAGCCACATAATTTTAGGGCTGAACACAGCCTATAGAACAGCAACAGAAAAGTAATCACTTTGGAATTGGATATGATCAAAAATTTTTAGTTGGGGCATTGAAGAAATTTCTCCATCCATCGTAGCTTTCCCTTTATAGTAGAAATCAAATGACCCCATTTGGGTTGGTCACTGACAGGAAAAACTATTTTAGAGCAACTTATACTAGAATAACTTAACAAAAGGCATTTAGATCCATCTGTGAACCCTTGGAACACACCGGTCTTTGTTATTTCTAAAAGGTCAGCAAATCCCCAGAAGTGGCCGCTTACAGTTCTAGATTTAAAAGACTGCTTCTTTAACATTCCTTGTGGCCAAGTGACAGACTTCAATTTGTCAGTACTGAATACAAATTTTAAAGAACCTATGTACAAACCCTCAATATTGAATGTGATCATAATGTATATATAAAATGTATCAATAAAATCAATTAAAAAGAACCTATGAAGTGCTTTCAGTGGACTGTGTTGCTTCAGGGAATGGCTAACAACCCTATGTTGTATCAGGTTTTTGTAGCACAGGAACGCTTCCTTTAGCTATGTGTTACTAACACCTGATCTCTCTGCTCAGAGGTCAGAGATGCTAGCTATTTTATTTATGATTAAAAACTTCACTCCCCAACCTCTTACTATTTTAAGTGATTCATCTTATGCAGTTTGACTCAAAGACCAGAAGGAGCTATGGTCTGCTCTACCTTGGAACCTAAATTGCTAAACTTGTTTTTAAGATTACAAAAGGCCATACACCAAAGAACTGTTCCCTTTTATATCAGACATATTCAGTCACATATCAGTCTTTCTAGCCTGCTTTCGTATGACAATTCTCAAGCAGATTGGCTTATAGAATTTATTGTTACTTTGATCAGGCTAAGGAATCACATAGCTATTTCCATTAGAACTCCAAGGCACTGCGCCATGATTTTCAACTATCTCGAGCTCAGAACAACAGATAGTTATGGCCTATCCTAGTTGCCAGTGGATTCCATGGCCCATTTTCCCCAAAGGAACTAACCCTTAAGGTCTAGCCAATAATATGATTTGACAGATGGATGTGACATATGTCCCCTCTTTTGCTAATTCTCGATTTGTGTAAGTTTCTGTAGATACATTTTCACACAATACACACCATGTGTCACTCTGGTGAGAAAGGACACCATGTTCATGATGAGAGTTTGTTTGCTTTTGCTGCCATAGGAGTGCCCAAAACCATTGACAGTGGTCCATCATATATGAGTAGATTTATCTGAAATTTTTTTCTTATTTGGCATGTTAAGTATAGTACTGGTATCCCATATGGTCCACAAGGACAAGCTATAGTAGGAAGAGGGTGCTCCATTCTCAAACATCAATTGCTTGAACAATCAAAGGAGGGAAATCAGCTGCCTCTACAAGCCAGTTTAGATCTAGCTATTTTTGTGCTTGATTTTTTAAAATCCCAAAGCAGGTTTCATACAACCAGCTGCTGTGCTCCATCAGTATACAGGTAGCATGGCCAAGACCCAGAAAACACAGTCCGTTGGAAGGATGACCAAACAGGTAAATGGAGTAGCCTTGCTGCTGCAATGACTTGGGGAAGAGGTTTTCTTGTCTGCTGACAGGTAATGATGAAGCCTTGTGGCTGCACTCTTGGAACACGTGACCATGGGTCATGCTGTAGAACCACCATTTTGGAGACTGCGGACAGCACCTCTGCTGAGAGCAATGAGCTAGCTGTGCCCGAGTGACCCACCTCACCTGCGATGACTGATAAATCCATGGAGAGGTCCAAGACTGAGATGACACCCCCAGACGGAGGATGAAAATAGATTTTGGTTAAAAAAAAAAAAAGGAAAAAGGGGAGACAACTTAAAAATGTTCCTTACAGATATAAAGCACTTCTATTCCTTCTGATTTTAATTTCAAGAGATCTTTGTTAATTGACCTACAAAAAGTTTTTGCCTAGTCTTATTTAAATTCTACACTTAAAAACTATAAAGGGCTATTATCATTATATTTGGCCAAATATATTTGAGTGTGCTCCAGTTTTATACATTGTCTTATGTATTTGTCTGTTTGTCCAGTTGTACCACTGTTTTTAGCTTTACAATTTTTTTTCTATTTTTTTTGTCTTTTTCACCTTTTGAAAATTTTTCTTAAAAGATATTTACTTATAATTAAATGGGCTTATAGACAAATATTATTAAGTTAAAGAGATGCCCTTTTTCCCCCAGGTTGCTACCTATTCAAAATGACCTCAGTATCTATTTTACAAAAGTAGTGTGTATTGTCACTCACTTGCAATAACTCAAATGAATTTTACTGGTTAGAAATGATACATTAATTTTTGTAATCTAGTTTTTCTAAATTACAAAACATAAAAATATTTTGTTTGTCAAAGTAAATAGGTAGAGACTCTTCAATTTGGGGATACTGTTAAATGGGACCCCTCTTGGTGAACAGAGGAGCCGCTTCTCAGAAAATAATATTAGCCTTTGCTCACTAGTGGGACCCCCAATAATTTTTATAACCTTATGAGAGACACACCCTAACAAATGTTGTCTCAGTATGTTATCATAAATTGGTTACATTGGTTATCATCAAAGGCTTAAACTCTAAAAGCGTTATTGTAAAATATTTACATTAAGCTCTAAACATATTACTGTAATACGTTTACATTGGTCATCTCCAAAAGATTCATTTGAGTGTGATAAACAAAAAGGCATTGTTAGAAAGATGTTTTTTAGTACTGAACTACATTGAAGGATATATGGTTTTACATAATTGTAATGCTTATTATTGGTACTTTTCTGGTGAACAAAATGTATTCATACCTTCTAATTGTATGGGTCTTCCAACATATTGTTCATGGTGATTAATTTCACTTTAATTCAGATATTTGCCATTCTCTTACGTTCCACCCACCTATGATAACAGACACATTTGTAGGTTGATATGCTTTCTTTAGATAATATTCTATCAAAAGATAGCTACTTAGGTGAGAGACTTTTCCATGCTTTTTTTTTTTTTGGAGAGGAATGAGTAATAAAGATAATATCATGCTAAAAGATTACATATAGTCCTTGATTAAAAGTATTTTTGTTAACACTCTATAGGGATTCAACCACTGAACAATTGTAATTAGTAACAGTTTCCTAAGTATATTTTTACTCCAAAATTCTTAATATCTAGGTAAAATTATAATAGTTGAGTTCACTACTCCTATTACAATGGTTACATTATTGGTCTTCTCTTCTGGGTGTTCTTCTGATCTTCTCTACTGGGTGTTTAGAGACCAGATCTAGAAAGGTAACTGGACTAAAAAGATAGCCAATATTTTGGTCCTGGCCCTCGAAAGTCAACCACTACAAAAAGGTCCAGAACATGAGGGAATCTTCTCCTCAAGTTCCTACGTCTTTGGTGAGTCATCCAACCGCTTAAGAAGAAAGAATGCTGGACACCAAAACAGTGTGATTCAACAAAAAGATGTGTGAAAGGAATGTTACCTGGAGGAAAAGTCTTTAATGCTTTTGTGGAAAGCAACTTGGTCAAACAAGGCTGTGACATATTATGATGGTTGACACTGACGGAGGAGCTAAGAGGCTTTATGCATGGTTCCAAGATAATGCCTGAGGAGACTTAACCGACTTTATTAGATACAAAGAGGTTAATTATTTAATCTAGGTCTCACTATAAACTAGTCTTAAATACCCAGTAGAAAAGTATAATCAAAAGAAGTTTGTATATTCTTGCCTATAGGCTGTCAAACTCCAAAGTGAAATTAACAACAAATGTGCTAGACATTTTAAACCAAAAATTCACCAGACTGACTTTATAAAGAGAGTCCATAATTGCTAATTTATAATATATCTTTATTTCAGGTCTGTTAAACTAGCTCCCTAGAAGAAACCTTTAACTGCAGTTCTCCCTACATCAATCCTTCTCAGTTTGAAGTGGCCAGATGGAACTTGTGCCCCTTCTCCCCTAACTGCAGCTGGGGATAGCCCTTTAAAAAGGAACTTATAGACAGCTAAGCTAGTTTAACACATTACAGATCCTTATACCCATAGGGAAATGCTATTGCTTTTCTCTAAAAACACATTTAAATAAATAAAAGGAAATGAGGATCTGTTGGGAGCCATTCTGAGACTTCAGTGGTCAAATGAGGTTGTGATACTTAAGGGCAAGACTACATCAGCATAAGATCCTCATGAATACGGGATTATCTCTGCCCTCTGAGACATCTGCTACTCTGAGTGAAACAAGCCAATAAACAGTGGCAAGCTCGAGGTCTTTCATCTTTGCTGCCTAGAGCAGCACTATCAGGCCCAAAGCTCAGTTTCTTCTCTAAGTCTCATTTCTATTTACCATTTCACCTTGTGCTGTTGTGGCTTGCAGGAGAGTAGAACTTACTGGAAAGGTTCTAGAAATTTCCCCCTTTGGGCCGGAGATTTAGTGCCTGCCTCGTGAGTGCAAGGTCCTGAGTTCGATCCTGGTAACCACATACAATGCTGGGCGTGGTGACTCACGCCCACCAGCAATCAGTACCACACACCACAGTGCTGGGTGTGGTGGCTCACGCTTGTCATCCCAGCACTTGGGAGGCAGAGACTGGAGGATTGCTGAGTTTGAGGCTTGCCTGGGCTACATAGTGAGCTCAGGGCCAGCCTGTCTCAAAAAAAAAAAAAAATTCCTTCTTCCCTGTTCCCTACAGTCCACAAATGTATCTAAACAGAAGACAATGAAAGGGAAGTCCACAGAACTTCATGTTGCATACTATGTCTTCAAGATATGTATGTAAGCCATGCTACTTTTCTACCAAAGCTATAGTTTAAGAATAGTATATTGAGCTATCACTTGCTAGGGTAAATTAAAGCATTCATATGAATAATATAGTTTTTTGGCTCATGTGAGAGAGTGTAGTTAATTCATTAAAATGATAATTACCCTAACTTTTGCAACAATCCATCTTGGGAGCTTATTTGAATTTTGGGCAATCATTCTACCTAAGAAATACATGGATTCTTACTTTTACATCATATTTTTTTCTGTGATATATAGAAGGCAATTACTATGAGTTTAATATGTTCCCAAAAGTTCACGTATTAGAAGCTTAATCTTCAAATTTATGTGTTAATGGTACTTGGAAGTGGGGCCTTTGGAAGATAGTTAAGATTAGATGACATCATGAGGGTGGGAGTCCCCATGATGGTGTTAGTAACTTTATGAAAAGAGGAATACACATCTAATCTAGCAAACTTGCTGTCTCATCAACTGATGCCTTCTACTATGTACGATGTAAGAAGGCCCTCACAAGATGCCAAGCAGATTCCAGTGCTATGCTCTGGGACTTCTCAGCATCCAAAATGTGAGCCAAATTAATTTCTCTTCTTTATAAAATACCTGTTCTCAGTATCTTGTTACAAGAACAGAAAAATGGACTGAACCAGACATATAAGTAATATTCAAAACATTCATATCCATATCAATGCATTCACTTAGTCATTTATTCAACATCTATTGGATACATGCAATGGATGCATTATTGTGCTAAAAGCAAGGACAGAACTTCTATAGGTCAAAGATCTTGTTTATTTTGGTTGTATCATATGCCCAGTCTCTACCATACTACATAGAATCCATAGCATACTTAAATGATACTAATTGACAAGTAAATGAATGGATAATGGAGTGGGAGGATGTGTTTGGAAGGAATTATCATTACAGACAAACTGAAATAAGTGCTATGGGCACCAAGGAAAAGATGCAGTTAGCTCAAACTTGGGTGAAGTTGGTCAAAAATGTTTCAGGTAGAAGATAAAATTTAAATTAGCCTTTCTTTTGAAAAGAGTATGAAAAGACGGATAAAAGACACCCCCCACACCCACCCACACCCACCCAGACACCCACACACACCCACACACCCCACACATAAGAAAAAGACATTCCAGGATATAGTAACACCAAATACAAAGGTTGAGCAGAGCAGACACTTTGTGGATGGTGTCAGTGCAGGATGAGTAGAAGGATATGATTATGGATGGGGCCATAACAAAAGGCAATCCCACATCATAGAAAGTTCTAAATATCTGAGGTATTTGTGGACTACTGAAGGTTTTAAGTGGGAGTAATTGGATTCAACCAATGAGCTAAAGCTTTATAAAGCACAATTTACATCCACAAGGATTATTTGCCTTTACAGAGCCTGCACTTTGGGTGTGCAGGTAACTAATTTCTTTCAAGAAATGTTCCCTGATGCAAATCCATAGCACTTTATTTTTCCATCATAATATTTTCACAGTGTAACACAATTGCTTGTTTACTTTTTATATTCCTCCACTGAACTAAAAACCCAGTGAGGACTGAGGAAAAATGTCAACTCTTTATGATTATAACTATAGTCGCTGGAACACCTAGCATATAGTAGGTATTCAACAAACGCATTTAGTAAATGAATAAGAAATCATTTATGAAGCTGGATGTGGTGGTGCACACCTGTAATCCCAGCATTCAGGAGGCTGAGGCAGGAGGATCACAAATTCAAGGACAACCTGGGCTACCTAGTGAGTTCAAGGCCATACTGAACTACACAGTGAGGCTCTGGCTCCAAAAAACAGTTTATGAGATTGGAAAGCTGGTGTTACCTAAAGATGAAAAGCTCTGAAAATGAGAAAGTTTCTGTGAGGCATGGAAGACTAAGTTACAAGATGAGAAATTTCATTTAGTGAGGGAATTTCTCTAGCATGATTTTAACATAGAAAATAATATGGGCAATAATATAGAATCCCAGTTGACTTTTGCTCTTGTGCTTTTGGTAGCTCTTGCTGTTCACCCAGATCTGGAGAATTAACCATATCCAAGTGTCTCACCCTACAGTCCCACCCCAAACATAATATAATTGCTTTTTGACCACAATATGCTTTGAAATGACAACACCTGCTAAACTTCTGCTTCTGTAAAAGTCCACTCAGCTCACCGCTAACCCACTCCAGCCTAAACAGATATATAAAAAACACAGGTTCAGGGGTCAGGATTTGGAGGGATTAATTCCTCTGACCCCAATATGTAACAAGCTTGGTTCCTTCCACTTCTTCAAGTGCCGCTCAGTTTTCTGCATCCCTGGTAAATCTAAGATTGCTGTAACATTTTGGCTTTCTGGCTGGGAGGCTGACTTTACTGGCCCTTTGAGCTACTAGCTCCGAGTTGGAAACTGGTCTCCAGGAGCCCTCTCTGAAGAATGAGGTGGCCCATCCATATCCTGATTCAGCAGGACCTCCTTCACTGGGTGAGGGTGACACATGGCTGAACTTTCTCCTCCACACTGAACTTGGAGATGTGGACTGGTGCTGCCCCTAGTCTCACAAAAAAGAGGGTGCATCAGTGCAACAGAAGAGAAATCCTGGAGGATACTCTCCAGAAGAAAATTAGTGGGCTCAAAAAGAAGGAGCCTTCAGAAATGAGGGAAGATGGTAGGTTCTTCCTGAGTACATGACAACAGATGGTCCATTCCTTTAAGAGTACCAGAAAAAGACTTGCTGGGGTCTCCTGTAGTAAGCCTCCAGTCACTCCTGCCCTGTATATACTCAGAAGAAAAATATACTAATAGATGGAACTAAAAGAGAGAAAATGGGTGTTAGAATGACCAATGCCAGTGCAATCGACATAGGTGCTGTCCAGTCCCCAGGAATGACTTTTATTGGCAATCAATTGGGGTGAAGGCAAGTTACGTGTGGTTTCCATGGAAATTAATGTAAACAAGGCTGATAAAGAGCAAGACAAACACGCTCAAATTAGGAACAGATTAGACAAAATATATGGTTGTAATTAGAATATTGTCCTTCTAATTAGAAGGTTTGTTGTGGGAACAGAATTTGGATGCAAGATACTCTGACCTTGGCACATAGGCTTCAGCCAGACTCACTTCTCTAAACAAGCCAGTTGTGAGATTAACTCTTTACAGCATAGTTTTGGCATAATCAATATTACAGTGGTTCTCTGCAAATACCCACTTAGGAAAAACACCTCTAGAAACCTTGTTGGGCAGATATTTTTGTTTCTTGACTCTTTTCCTTTTGCACTACCATGTCCCAGGGGTGTCAGACTTGCACTGGGATAATTTCTTACAAAGACCCAAGCCTGTGTGTGTGGGGATTCAGCATGCAAAGGCCTCTTCATTTTGGAGACCAAGAGATTGATTTCACTAAACGAAGCCATGCTGTGGCTACAAATATCTGCTAGTCATTGTCTGCACAAATTCAGAGTGTATAGAAGCTAAGCCCATGTGGATGGTAAAGGCTCAAGAAGCACTTCAAGTTCTACAGGAAATTATTCCCTGATATGGACTCCCGCAATCTGTAAGAATTGATAATGGACCTGCCTTTGAGACAGAGACAGTACAGAGTCTCATGGACATGATAAATGTAACATGGAATCTTCATATGGCACATACGCCCCAGAGTTTAGGGAAAGTTGAACTTAGGAGCCACACCCTGAAAGCCATCCTGGCAGAGCTTTGTCAAGAGACCAGTACCAAATAGATTGATATGTTAGCCCTAGCCTTTCTCTGTGTCTAATGTACACCTAGGCCCTCTGCATAGTTCCCTTAGGAAATCCTGTTCTGAAGGCCTCCTTTTATAATTATAGCCTTTTGAGGAGGTGTTAGAAACACACACTTGATAATTGAATACTGGTCATGACTTTCTCAGTGGCAATCCTGGACAGGAATTTCTCAATAAGGCTGTTCCCAAGAAAATCCCTATTTCCTCAGGTACCCTCACATGCCTATTTCAACAGGTGATTCAATATGGGTCAAGGATTGGAAAAAGGAGCCTCACAATCTCACACGTTGTGATTGTCTCTCCAACTGCTGCTAAATTTATAGGTATTTTTCCTTGGATATACCATTCAAGGCTCAAAAAAGTCCTACCCTCAGAATCTTCCAGCTACCTGGACTGCTCATCCCAACCCTCAAGACCCATTGAAAACTTGAGTCCAAAAATGGCCACTAATACCCATCCAAGTTTCAAAGACAGTCTCAACAGATAGCCACCCTGCTCTAGTCGCACTGGAAGCTGAGTAATCTATGCATGGTTGAAGCTGGAGAGCACTGTTCATGGGAAAGTACCCTTTTATGAGATTGTCTGGCCCCCTCCTGGTCTGACTAACATGGCCAGCACTGATGACTTGATGGTACTGTTGTTTCTTATGATAGTTAGTCCAAGATGTATTAACCTAGACCTGTTTCTCCCTTAGCTCTCTAGAACCCTAAAGTTAACCCATTCTCCATTAAATCGGTGTTACTCGGAACTGGCCAAAGATGGTTGGCCATGTGTCTCTGCCTCTTTGGTCTTCACAGAGGCCACTTCTGTTCTACTCTGGACTGGTCTCTTTCTAACACTACCTGCTACCCTGATTTAGACATAAAAATCTCTTCTCTCTGGACTGAGGTTTTCAGTGAAAGCCTCCTCAAACTCAGCAAGGAAAGGGTACCCTCTCTAAATAAGCCTTCTAAATTCCTGTCGTTCCAAATTCCTGTCTGCATTCAGTGGAGCTTACCTTCACACTGGACAAGTATCCAACATAAAACACCACTGAGACACCTACCACCCTTTGACTGCAGCTTCATGTTAGATCTACACCTCCCCCCCAAGGCCTCACTGATGTTTCTACAGGCTTTCGTGTGTACTACTATACTGGTCTACCTGAACTCAATACCTCACATTTATTAAACATAAGGTCTGATTTCTGCAAGGGCTATGAGTTCCCCTACATAGGGACACTCCTTTGGTTACCGTCCAAGATCACATACATACTCAATTGTTGGACACCATCTCCTTCAACCTGCCTCCTTCTACCCAAACTTCAAAACTCCAACAAACAGTAATTCAGATACAGTAAGGTTCCTTCCCCACTAGACTCGGGATGCTATACAAGTTTCACATCAAGGACAAGCCCCATCTATAATGGGAGCCACTCTAGCCTTTAACATGGGATCATGAAAAAAGATCAAAAAATGAGTATTCCCAGACACTATTTTGAATTCCACAATCATTTCTGCTGGTCCTGCCCTAGAATTTTCTGGTTTGGTGGGATCTCTGCCTCTCTTCCAAATGGAGAGGAGCCTGTACTCTTATTTACCTGAACCCCAATATAGAAATTGCCTTGGGAAAACAGAATCCCTGAGTTCAATAGAGGGTCGTGCTTGACATCAATGAGTCCCCAACCTGATATCCCAATTAACATGCCTTGGTATGACTTCTGGTGTTGGGAGAGGAATCATAGGCATAACCACTGCATCACTCACCTGAAAAACACTTTCTCTAGAATTAACTGAAAGTCTAAAAGAGATATTTAACTCCATCCTCATCCTACAAAAGATACTAGACAATAGCATCTGTGGCCCTTCAGAACAGACATGGCTTAGATATTCTAACAGCAGAAAAAGGAGGGCTATGTGTTTTCCTTGGAAAAGAGAGCTGTTTTACAAAAACTGTCATACTTTCTAGAGCTCATTTGCATCTACAGGTGCTCATATCAAAGAGAAGATCCGGTATTTGCCTATCTGTGATCTATTTATTTCATTTATTAGTGTGTCCTCCAGGTGTATCCATTTGCACATAAATGAATCAATCTTGTCATTCTTTATGGCAGAATAACACTCCATTTTTATTTTTAAAACCACCTCTTTTTTTTAAATTGAATTCTTTATTGGTACAATTTATATACATCTCACAATCACATATAACATTGGGGGAAAAAACCCACATCTTCTTTATCCAGTCTCCAGTTGATGGGCATTTGGGTTGTTTCCAAGATTGAGCTATCATGAACTGAGCTGCTATGAACAAGAGTGTACATCTGGGTAGGGATATGGGTAAAAATGAGAATTAACTTGTGTCATATATTGGTACAAATTCCCCAATGTTATGTGTGATTGTGAGATGTATGTAAATTGTACCAATAAAGAATTCATTTTTTTTAAAAAAAAGGAGAGCTGTTTTTATACTAATCAGTTTGGAATCATTCAGTAGGCCATTAAAAGATAATTGGAGTGAGCTAATTGGTGAGAGAAACAATCACACACAGGTGGCTTCTGGTCATTCTCTTGGGGCAACTAGACATTGTGGGTTGTCCACTTAATTGGACCACTAAGCTGTACCTTCTTCTTGTTACTGTTTGGCCCATGTCTCCTTAGGTCATTTATAGGGTTTCCTCAAAATTAGGTTCAAGCTCTTACCAAACAGTCAGTGCTCTAATTCCTGTTAAGAAATTACCCAGATTACCATCCTGTGTCAACTAGTGAAGCCCTGTGAGGCTACACCTATACATGAGGATCAAAGGGAGGGAATAAAACAGAAAATAATATAAGCCTCCCCTCCAGTTTTGCTCTTCAGCTTTCGTCAGCCCTTGCTACTTGCCTGGACCCTGACAGTTAACCCCATCCAAGTGTCTCACCCTAGAGCTTCACCCCAAACAGATAATATTCTTTACTTTTTAACCACAGTGTGCTTCAAGATAACACCTGCTAAACTGCTTCTGTAAAATTTTACTTAGCTTGCTCCTAAGCCACCAATCTAAACAGATAAATATATAAACTCCTGTCCTTCAGAGACACAGGGATCAAGATTTTGAGGGATCAACTCCTCTGGGCCAGTCAATACAGTATAACTTGGTTCCCTCTCCTTCTTCGAGTGTTGTCCCATTTCCTGTGTTCCTCTAAGTCTAAGACTGCTGTAACAGTTTAACTGTCATGGTTGACAAAGGAAACTATAGTGAACATGTGTTTATATTTAAAATGTCAAAAGAACTTCATGACAATCACATTTTCAGTACTTAAGGAAGAGTAGGAAGCAAGTTGCAAGGAATAATTAATGGGAGTAGTGTAATGTTTCAGCATAGTGCGCCAGTGCACTATTGACTTATGCAAAGGGTAGAGGCCTAGTGAAAATTTGTAGAGAACAGAAAATATTTGTTGAGTGCCTGTATTAATTTCTTGTGCTAGACTGTATTTTCTAGGGTGGTTCCACCTACATATTTATCCCATATTCTTGCCATTAAGAAGTAAGGTTTGTATTATTTCATTTTGAAATAGTACTTGTAAACACCTTCACACGTAAAGTACAGTAGAAGTGAGGCTATGGAAATTTGAGCTAGGTCAGAAGAGATGATCTGGTTCTCTCTCTCTCAGCAATCACCTGTGAAAACCAGACACTATCCTGTGAAGAACCCCAATATTTTGCATAAAGAGGACACATGTTAAGCCACAGGTAGAGAAGAACCAAGTCCCCTCATTGATACTCAACATTAATTTCAAAAATGAGAAAATTAACCTTCAAAGATGGTCTCAGCTCCTAGTCATTGAGTCTTCCAGCATAGAACGCAGACACAATCAGGTAGATACAAGCTATTTCCACTCTACTGTGTATAAATTTCTGAACCACAGAAATGATGAGAGTGATTGTATTTGTTTTAAGCCACTGATTTTATGTTAATTTGTTATTCAGCAATAAATAACGTACTTGTAATCTGTTCACAAAATTCATAGCTCATACCTTTTTTAAAAATCAAAGATCCCATTCGACTCTGCTATTCCTCTGCTAGGAATATACTCAAAGGAATTCAAAGAATCATATTGTAAAGACATATGTGCACCCATGTTCATAGAAGCTCAGTTTGTGATAGCGCAATCTTGGAAACAACCCAGAGGCCCATCAACTGGAGAGTGGATAAAGAAGATGTGTGTGTGTGTGTGTGTGTGTGTGAGAGAGAGAGAGAGTGATAAAATGGAATATTACTCTGCTATAAAGAATGACAAGTTTCATTCATTTATGCATCAATGGACACACCTTGAGGACACACTAAGTGAAATAAATGGATCACAGATACATAATTACTGTATCTTTTCTCTGATATGAGAACCTGGGGATGTAAATGAGTTCTAGAATATATGATACATTTTGTGAAATATGAAATACTTAAAGATAATGTGATAAGGGAAAGTGGGGAAAGAATATGTATTATTTGAAAAGAAAGCACATGTATAGAGGGGGTGGGGGGTTGTGGGTAGATAGGGATAAAAGTGAGAATTAACTCGTGTCATATACTGGTACAAATTCCCCAATGTTGAGTGTGATTTTGAGTTGTATATAAAATGTACCAATAAAGAACTCAATTAAAAAAATCAAAGATCCCAGGCCAGGGATTTAGTTCAGTGCTACTGTGCTTGCCTCTCAAATGCAAGGTCCTGAGTGCAATCCCTGATACAGGAAAAATAAAATCAAAGATCCTTTTGAAAAACATGTGAAAGTTAAGGTGGGCTCCCTGGTCCCTGTGTTTTGGTGTTCACAGCCTTGAATAGTCCCTTCTTTTTATGTGTAGGCAAGATTTTAGGCTTGGTTCAAATCAATAGACTCCAGTGACTATGGTGCCTCATATAAGGTTCTTTCTTGCTAGCAGACTCACTACAGGATCTTGTAATATTATTTTCGTTTGATAAACCAAGCCTCTACAGATTTCACAAGCACAAGGAGAGGACTTCGTGAACAATTACAGTGAACTTGAAAGCAGAACCTTCTCCAGTGAAGCATGAGCATAAGAACAAAGCCCAGGCTCACTCCATGATGCCTTCTCTACAGTGAGGCTGTGTATAGACTTTGCCCCATAGAAATCATGAGATTAAAAAGTCGTGTGTTGCTTTAAATTATTGAATTTGTGATAACTTGTTTTGGAGCATAGAAAGGCAATATAAAATCTAGACACTCTCAGAAAAATGTAGAGGCTTACATATATACAGAATTCTTATGTCATGTTTTTCATTTTTTATGGACCCTTGATTCTTATGAATGATGCCCCAAACCACTACTTTCCACTATATGTCTACAGTCATACATATGTAGAATTATGCAATGCTCAGTGAGCATTTTGTATTGAATTTTTTATTTGTGTAATTGTTCAGTACCTTTTCATTGAACATTTTCCAATTCAAGATTGAAAGTTTTCTATTTATGTATCTTTGGAGATGGCTCCTTGGAAATTTCATATTATTGTATCACTCACAGAATGAATCCACCGACAAGGTCTTCTTCCATCTCTCACTCCTGCCTTTCGGGAGAAAAATCAGGTGAAGATCAGCAAACTTCTGCAATTAGTAAAGAGAAAAAAATAAGAGAGAACGATATTAATGAGTTAATCATTCACAAACACTAATGAACACAATTCAGTAAATGGTTTGCATTTTTTCCTTTTCCTTGGGAAGTTTAATTTAAAATACAACAAAGTTATTTCTTTTGATCATAATTAAAATGTAACAAATAAAAATCTGTTTTCTTACGTCACTGTTAAAGAAAATGTTTTCTCTACTGTCTTTCTTCATTAATAATTGCTATGCTCTAATAAAATTAGAGGATGTAGAAAATAATACTTATGATGAATTCTCTAACACTGGCATGCAAACATCCTCATTAAAATTGGTGATTTATGTTTTGTTGTTTAGATAAACGCCTGTGATTCTTGCCCATTTCTCTTAGTATCCATTTCTTTGGTGAAGAAGCATAACCCATCTCTAACATCATTAATTCCGATTTTTGAAGGCACCAAAATGAAGAGTCAGTTTCCCTAAGGGCTGAATGGAATTGAAAGTGGGGCCTCCAAGTATGTAGAAGGATAGGACAAAATGACTTCGTGCTTTCTTTCTGCCTCAGTTATACACTGAATAGCTAACTATGGGAAGGCAGCAAGCAAGTGTCCATGAGGATGCTTTCTGAAATCACCCCTGCATGATGACTACCTGGCTTGTGGAGATGTCTCCATCTGCCCTACACATGGAGAAGGAAGCCTGCATCTAGGCCAGTGTGTGTGGAATGGAAGAATCTCTTGCTTGCTTGGTAAATAAATGACAGCTTAGAGAGCTCAGCATGCTGACTTAATCCTTCTCTACTTTCCCAATCACAAACAATTTGGCTTTGCCTATTAATTTTTGTAGATACCATTAAAAGGAGTACCATAGCTAATGTTATATCAGACCCAATTACGCTAGTGAACTGCTTCTATTTTTTTTTCTTTCATGCTGTGGCATTTCCTTTCCCCTGAAAACACTCTTTCACTCAGTCTAGCAATTAACTGCTTGAACAGTATAATAAGGAAGCAATTAAGAGGTGACAGAGAAAAATTAACACTCCATTTCACATTAAAGGCTAAGTGAGTATCCTTGCCATTGTGAGTTAAACGTGTCTTTGAAAACCTGTAGTTTGGATGTATTTTCCTTTTGAATAAGGAGCCCAGCTCCATGTTTTTTTGTCTAGCATCCCAATCTGAAAATGGATGATAACTAATTGGGTGCTGTCTGCTTAAACAGGCTATATTAATTGCAGTTTGTTCTCCTGTAAGTGTCAAGGAAAACAAAATCTTTGTAATGTGTAGGCATAATGTACGGCTGCCTTCATTTGAATATACAGGCCATGTCCTAGTGCAAATAAAGCAAACTCCTGGATGCAATGTTGCCATGGCAGGCAGTATTTGCATAATAAATAACAGCTATCATGAGACTTTCTTTATGAAGTTCTCTGTTGTGTTGTCAGCTGTAAGGGCTTCCACTAAAGCAGCCAATATTGAGGAAGTAGAGTGTGTTTTGCTTGCAAATGCAACACCCCAACCCGAGTCACTGTCAAGAATACATTATTTTAGTGTTGGTGGTGAAATGGGATGGATTGTGTTAAATACGTACATGGAGTATACAGTGAATTGTAACAACACATATCCACAAGATGACAAAAATATGGCTTAAATCTGAGATATTTGATTGGACTAAGTCACAATCATAGCATTAGCATACTCTCCATGCCAAGGCCTTTTAGCACAATAGTGGTCTCCACAATCTCATGCTCTATTGCTTCAACCTGGGTCAAAACATCCTCTTTATTTCTCACTATAGGGATTAGAATGACATTTAAAGAAGGGTGAGTTCTAAATAGCTTTATCCTCTGAGATCCTAATCTCATCATATCATAAGGCTACTAGAAGTACCGCCCCCCTGCTCAACTGAGGGGAAGTAATGGCAATAGTAAATTTATTTTGAGTTGATATCAGCACAGATTGGTCCGAAAGTCATTATGTTTCCATTGACTGCTGATTTTTGTCTCCCCTTTTAGTGCTTTCAGAAACATTTCCTATTTGCAATTTCACTGGATTTCCAAAAGACTGAAGTTTAATTGTATGCATGTATATGTGTGTGTGTGCGCGCGTGTGCGCACGCACGCGCATGCGTGCTTCTGTACAATTACTTGAAGTACATGGAATGAAATTAATAAAAACTTAGTTTTCCACGATTTAGACATTGTTCTTGATGAGGTTCAGGAATGCTACCACAAAATACGACAGCTTAACATACCGAATATTAGAAAATGAAGGAACTGGAGCAATAGTAGGTGCAATAAAGACTTTCTGAACTTTCTCCACAGCAGTTTACACTTGATCTTAGCCAAAAGGCCGAGAAGCGATCCACAGCAGTTTATTAATCCTCATGGATGAAGTGCCATTTCTATAGTGTGAGAAAAAGAGCATCCTTATCTTTCAAGATGGAGAGATACTGAGAGGTAACTGAAGAACAGGCCCTTGTTAAATTTCTCCCAGTTTATTTTCTTACCTCAAGCTTCTTTTTGAGTCTTCATAGCACAGAGCACCCCAAGGGTAAAATTTTAAGAACTGAACATTAATGAGACCGCTCTTAAACAATGGCCGTTTTAATGGCTACAAACAGCACTGTATTTTTTCTTTTAAGCCAATGAAAGTGGCAATATTTTGGACTCTAGGAAAAAAAGGTGCAACAAATCTGGAGCTGATTCTCACCTCTTTATAGCCTGGTTTATAAGGGCAAAGAAGTTAGAAAGAAATCTGCTCTAAATGGCAGGCTAAAAGGTTGTCGCTTATTTCAAGAAAGCAAAAAGAAAATAATAGGAAAGAAAGAGAAAACCCTGATATTAAAATCTCAGAAATTCATTTTTAACTCTTAAGAGTGTAGCAAAATAGTCTAAACTTAAAGGCTGCTCATTATCTTTTTCTCAAGAAATTTTAAGATCATTTCATGATCTTAAAATTTTCTGGCCCATGAGAACTTCTGTTCAGTTGTCTTTATAGAGTAATTTTCTGTAGCCAAGTTACACATCTTAAAATAATGATTTATAATGGAACTTGGGTGTGAGGTGGTTGTGGCATTAGCTAAGGAGCACCATTAGAATATGCTGTATTAAAAAAAATAAACACTTGGGTGGTTCAGTCTTAAAAATGAAATCCTTAAAAGCAAGACAGCTCTGACAAATACAATAACATTTAATAATTGTGGAGAAATAATTGGTGAAAATGCAAAAGTGACCAAACAATTAGAGAATATAAAATGCTATAGAGTTGACATCTGTCTTGTAGCCTCTGAAAGGATTTAGGTATCAAAAACAATTTCTTGTCACCTAGTTTTCTTTTTCTTCTTCTTCATATTTTCCATGATTTCTGATTTGCTATGGTATGAGCCGTGAATTGGAGGAAAGAATTTTTCTTTTGCAATATTTCTTTTTAAATGAACATGTTTGTTAAGTTACATCATCATCTAATCAAGGTTTTCTTAGATTATGGAAGTTCCCCTCCCATGCCCATTAAAAAGATACATTACCAAACACTCTAGCTTTTATTTTCTTTTGCTCTTGAAAATAAATCCTTGCAAAAAAATAAAAATCACTGATCCTTTTCATTGTTCTCTTTACAAGTCAGTCCTTTGATTTGAGGTAGTAACAAATACATGTTTCATTATTAAGAAGTAGTCAGGCTCTTTTATTATATGTGGACTGAGCAGCATTTTGCTTAGTGTACTTAGTTTCTTCATTCCCAGCTCACCCATGACCACAATGCAATGCATAGTCTGCAAAGTAATAACAACAATATCTGTTCAGTACACTGCTGCTCAGCCAGGAAGTCACACAAGGAAGCTCTTCATCTGATCACCAAGAGGATGAGTAGAGATGTGGTGGGATGAAAGGGGTCAGTTATGTGGTGTACTTCGAATTTCCCCACTCACATCAGAAAGCCAAAATGCCACGTGTGTACAGATGTTTAAAAGAATGTGCAGAACGCCTTTCCTACAGAGGCCATTAGGTCCGAATGCCACTCCTTCCTAGTGGTATAGTCATCCTCCCCTTCTGTTCACATGATGAACTGGACATCAGGCTATGGTGAGTTCTCGGTCCAAATACAGTATAGAGAGATACATTTGTAATTAACCATTCTGTGGTGTCACAGTTCAATTTGTTATGAATGAATTTAAAAACAACTCTGATTTCTGATCTCCTGTTTTCCTCAGCTGTTGGTGGAAAGAAAAGGCCAGTCCATTGTAATGTTTTGCTTCATAACCACCTGCACACGCCACCCTCTTACTACCCCTGCCGCCACCACCGTACCAGTCACTAAATTACACCCTCCTGGGGTGTGCTCAGCAGAGGATAAATTGCCCTTGGATTTCTTGACTTTCCAGATGAAGTAATCCTTTTAGTCAGTCCTCCTTCTCAATCATATATCTGAAAGGGTGCTTCTCATTGTCTGGGTGACGTTTCTGACTTCGTATCTGCCCAGTTCTCTGGGATGGGAGACAGGCAGAAGAGCAGCTTTCATGCTCACACATCAGAACCATCTTTCTGGCCTTCAAATTTCTTCTCCTCCTTTGTTGTCTTTCCTGCCAATGAAATTCCATCAGTTTTTGCTGCTGTTGCTGTTTGTGCCATATTTATTGATGCATATTAGTGGTATTGAACAATGAGATTTGTTATGGCTCACTGGAACTGGAGACCATCATGTTAAGTGAAACGAACCAGTTTCAGAAAGTTACAATTACATGAAAGTTTGTCTTATTACAGATGAATGTTTTCAAGCTCTCGTTTTTACATAAAACATGCTTAAGATAGCATTTATGTACTGGAAATCAAGCATAATTACATTTCCTGTGTAAATGAAAGTGGAGCAGCTTGTACACATGAAGACCTCAATCAATTATTTGTAAATTGTCTTTGGCCCTCACATCAGCATCTTGCTGAAGCCCTGTTTTAAATGTAAACATTACTTACCTTGTCAAAGAACTTTCAGTGCTGTTTTATGCATTCATTACACAATCATTGAACCCATGTAGGATATTTAACTGTCTAATTGGGTTGCCGCCTGTAAATCCTCATGAGGAATGAAGACAGAATTAAAAATGCCAGTAAAGCAGACTTCAGATAAGAACTCCATTTGCCAAGGGGTAAGGCAGAGTTAGCTGGCCACTGTGCCCTCATGGAGTTCTACAATATATTCTCACAGAGCCTCAGCATATTTTAACACTTTAGGACTTGGTGGCACTTTGAGATAATCTAGTCAACATTCTGACATTGTAAACAAAGAAACCGGGTATCCCAGAGAGAGGGAATGATAAAACCAGTGGTAAAGATAAGATAAGGCTCACAGGTACTGGTGTCACTGTAGGGATGTAACAGTTCTTCACTCAAAGACAAGGAATAAGGTTAAATACTTTGCCAGCTAAAAGTTAATATTAGACATCTGGGTTAAATTATACAATCAAATTCAACATCCTAATTATTCTAACCCCGCCAAAATCAAGACTGCAGAAAAAAATATGAATAGCACATTTGTTACTTACAGCCACTAGTACTTGCTTCTGTGCTAAAGTGTTTCTATGGATCTGTGAGCCCCTCTCTAATCCAGAAGCACAGCATGTGCTAGTTCACACTGTGTCATGTGACACAAAGCTACTTAATATAACCTGACTCAGAGTGACATTTCTATTGCGCTGCACTGCAGCAGAAAGAAATAACACTTTCTTTCACAAGTGAGCAATTATCTCTGCCAGTTGATATTGTTTTGCTATTTGCAGGTAGAAATGGAAAGAAGGTATACTCTTGAGAGTGCCTCCTTAGAAGAAATACCGAGATAAAGAATGTGTGGGAAACCGATTTGATAGGGTCACAGGAGTTCAAGGAACATGAATGAATGAAAATGTCATGTTTAAGAAAG
Source organism: Thryonomys swinderianus (assembly GCA_004025085.1). Lineage (NCBI taxonomy): Eukaryota > Metazoa > Chordata > Mammalia > Rodentia > Thryonomyidae > Thryonomys > Thryonomys swinderianus. Next base: position 4,072 of record PVIC010011826.1, on the reverse strand, counting down.
ATGCATGCTTGCCTCGAGAAGTAGACTGATTGGATGGCAACACAGAAATAGTTACACGGGAAACAAGCTCAGTGAAGTGGGAGAGTGATCACAAGCTAAGGGAAGCTTGTTGAAGGTAAAGGCCAAACGTCTAAGCCTTCTTGTTAGGCAGTTACCTGAATATAAAATGATAAGTGGTTTCACATTAAAAGTAGCATCCATGCTGGGCGTGGTGGCTCACGCCTGTAATCCCAACACTTGGGAGGCAGAGGCAGGAGGATTGCTGAGTTCCAGGCTTGCCTGGGCTACATAGTGAGCTCAGGGCCAGCCTGAACTACAAAGCGAGACCCTGTCTCAAAAAAAAAAAAAAGTAGCATCCATAACATTAATGCCTCACACATACTTATATGCCAAGCATTACTCTAGGCATTTTATGTGTTTGAATTCTTTTATTCATTACAGCTGCAGTACAGGACAGCTATTATTACATGTACTTTACAACTGGGGAAGCAGAAGTCTGAGACATTGGTTGTACTTGTTCCCTGGAAGTACCATAGCAAAGTACCACAAAGCAGGTGGCAAACATCCAGACTTTGTTGTATCACTGTCTTCAGGTCAGAAATCAAGGTGTGTGGGGGCACATTTTTTTCTGAGGCCTGAGAAGAAGGGATCTGTCCAAGGGCAGTTTTCTTGCCTTGTGGACGGACGGGCATCTTTCTCTGTCTCTTCACGTTTTTCCCTCTAGGCATATCTGACTATGCCCACACTTGCCCTCTTTGTTAGGGCGTGTGCCCTAACTTTAATTTGATTGACTCAGTAAAGTGTGTAGCCAAATCTTTCTCCAGGTGCTTCCACTTCTCCCCCGCCCCCGCGGGTGACTAGATACAACGGGCCTTTAAGAAGCCACGGGGACGCAGGTGACGCAGATGACTCAGATGACGCAGACCAATCATACATTGTTAAATGCTACTTCTGCCCTTGTGCCTAATCACACCCCGCCCAAGCACTGCTCCCACCCTCTCCAATCACATCCCAAGCCGCCCTATATAAATGGCTATAACAACCGAGGAAACTTCTCAACCGACATGGAGTCTGGGAGTTGTGATTCCGCCTCTCCGCTCACCCTCCCAAGATCATCGGACGACGGACATGGTATGGAAACGAACACGACCGGACGCCAAAAGTGCTGCAAACCACTGCTTTATAGAATATGTCAGCTTTACATCAGTATCTAGTGTGCGGAAAGGGGAAAACTTGAGAAAGGTTCAGATTATGATGTTCAGCATGATTTTTTTCCTCAAAACTTATCTGAGAAACCAGGCAGAGGTCACACGCAGAGCAGTATGTGATCAACACGACGAAGAGACAGCCCCGAGGTAGGAAGAGCATCAAGCAGGAGCCCACCCCTGATTGATCTCGGTACGTATGTATGCAGGTGCATAGGCGTTTGCACATACGTGTGTGTCCGTGCTGGGGAAAGACCGTGAGGGCTCCAGAGAAGGGGTGAGGATTAAGATGAGTGTTGAAGGAGGGATTCAAAACAAACAAAACAAAACAATCCTAACAGAATTTAAAGTAAGTAAATAAATGGTGTGTGTGTGTGTGTGTGTGTGTGTGTGGCGGGGTGTTGATTGATAATTAGAGACCAAATTGGAAAGGTAATGAAAGAGAGAAAAACTAGTTGAGTTTGAACTACTATAGGTTACAGAGACTGCATGACGCACAAAATCGAAAAAACTTATTGTCAGGCATTTTACAAGTAAAATTTGCCAATTTCTAAGCCAGAGCAATGGCTGAAAATAAAGATAAATGGATGGTTCTAGAGGCATAATAAATAGGCTATTTATGTATTTTGCCTTTTACTCATTCAGGTTTCCATACATGTAGAAAAAAGAATAGTACAGTGAATATTATTCAAATTTAATAATTGTTAATATTTTACTGATATACTCCACCTATTTTCCTGTGAGGTACTATAAAGATGTCTATGTAACTCAAAAAATTAGGAACAGTTTTTCATATAAACATAATGAAATTTATATGCCAAATTTAATTAGTTCCATAATATTTAATAACTATCACTTTTCAATTTCCTTATTTTCATTAATGCTTTTAATAGCTTTTTAAGAAATTTAAACCAGGCTAAGGAATTAATTTAGTAATAAGAGAAGGCTTGTTTCACATGTGCCAGTGCCTGGTTTTAATCCCTAAAACTGCAAAAGAAAATGAAATCTCTGTGGCTATCTTGTTGTATACAGATTTCAAGAAATATTACCTGATTAATTTCTTTCTTTCTGTTTTGAGACAGGGTCTCGCTTTGTAGCTCAGGCAAGTCTCGAATTCAGCAGTCCTCCTGCCTCTGCCTCCCACACCCCGCACTGTGGTATGTGGTACTGATTGCTGGTGGGCGTGAGTCACCACGCCCAGTACTGTTGCGTGTGGTTACCAGGGATTGAACCAAGGACCTTGCAATTGCTAGGCAGGCACCGGAACCACTGAGCTAAATCTCCGACCCTACTTGATTAATTTCTACTGTTGCTCTTTTTTACAATTTTTTAAAAAGACACTATTTCGTTAATTTGCCCAGGTTGGCCTGACAATCAGTCTTTCTGTCTCAGCCTTCTGAGTACTAGGATTGCAAACTGATGCCACCACTTTCACATTATTTTTGAGGCAAAAAACAGCATTTTCAGTGAAGTAACTTTATCTGACATACATAACTAGCACTATCAGAGCATAAACAGTACAGTGTTTTTCTGAGTACTGTGTTTTACAAAGTGTGATTTAAAGGAGTTAGTGCCTCTCTGTGAGTTGTGGAGGGGAGGTTAGAAGATAAAGCCCAGAGATTTGGACTACAGTACTGTGGAATATTTGCTGAAAGAAAAGTATGGGGGAAAAAAATGAGGTTTGGATTCAAAGATGAGTTTGGCTTTGAAAGTTGAACCTGAAGTGCTAGTGTTTTAGCAAGAGTTCTTTGGGGGCAGAGTGAGAAGCCAAAGGTAGAAATCAGGAGAGCAAGAAGCTCCTACTGTGGCAACGGGAAAGATGAGATTCTGGACAGGGCAACGGAGGAGGCACTTTGGTTCTACTTGCTGTGGTGGCAGACACTGAGGCAGGGACATTAAGAGAACCTTAGAGGCAGAGGGCGAAGGGAAGCTATTAGCAGATTTTATTGGGGATTTATATGTTTACATGTCTCTCTGGCCTCTCTATGGAAAGTGGATAAGAAGAGGCAGGAGTGGAGGCAGAGAGGACACTTTAAAATGATTACAGTGCTCTAGGTGAGAAAACACAAGGGCCTGTAATAGCAGAGGGGATGGAGAGGAGGGGATCTGGCCTGTGGCAGAGAGAGTAGCTGCAGTTTAATATGATGGCCACAACAGTCGACACTCCTTTTATTGGTACGTGGGGTCTATATACCCTCCCCATTGACCTCAGAAGGCTTGCGATGGTTTGACCAGGAAAATATGATAGTAGTTACATTGTAACATCTGAGGCTTGGTCCTAAAAGGCCAAACCACTTCATCTTGTTTTCTGGCTCTTTCACTCTGGGATCTCTGAGCTACCCTTGCAAAGAAAGTGGACCAGCCCATAACTAACATGCTGGAGAGGGCACACAGAGCCCTTCCTTTAGATGGTTGCAACTGAGCCCAACCTTCAGCCATTCCAGCAAGGGACAGGTGAGTGTGGAAGCCATCTTGGAAGTGGATCCTCCAGCCTCATATATTGCAGCCCTAGCGGTTCACAAGATTCTAGCAGTCAGTGAAAACATTGAGGTAAGCCTCCAGGCATCCCAAGATAGAGAAGTGCTTGACCTTATTGGGTTCTTTTCATATGCACAACCCACAGAATCTAGGAGTATTACATTTTTTAATTGAATTCTTTATTGGTACAATTTATATACACCTCAAAATCACATATAACATTGGGAAATTTGTACCAGTATATGCCACAAGTTAATTCTCATTTTTACCCATATCCCTACCCACTCCCCCCTCCTTCCCCCTTATACATGCTCTTTTATTTTCTTTCTGTGTCATATTTATTCCTTCCCCTTATCACATTCCCACACCAAGTTTCCTATAGAAATATT
>PVIC010011825.1:0-40475 GCA_004025085.1 Thryonomys swinderianus | reverse complement strand
CGAACTCAGCAATCCTCCTGTCTCTGCCTCCCAAGTGCTGGGATTACAGGCGTGAGCCACCACGCCCAGCATTATATGTGGTAACCGGGGATTGAACTCAGGTCCTTACGCTTGTGAGGCAGGCGCCGGAACCACTGAGCTAACCCTCCGGCCCTCCAGCTCTTTATTTCTTCTATAGCTATAGCTTTCAATCTGAGGTTATTTCCTTTCAGCCCAACTTCCTTTGTTTTTTTTGAGACAGGGTCTGGCTTTTGTAGCTCACACTGGCCCTGAGCTATGTAGCCCAGGCAAGCCTCAAACTCAGCAATGCTCCTGCCTCTGCCTTTGCCTCCGGAGTGCTGGGGTGACAGGTGAGCCACCACACCGAGCACTTCCTTTAGCCTTTTTTTGAGCTAAGTGTCCCGGTGAGTATATTCTCTTAGCATCACTTATTTGAAAATGACTTGTTTCTCCTTGATTTTTTCAGAAGTGTGTTGATATTTTAGATTGACTTTAGTTGAGACAGGGTCTGACTATGTATTCCAGGCCGGTCTTGAACTCAGTGCAGACTAGGCTACTTTCATCCTCCCACCTCAGCAGCCTTGAGTAGTTGGAATTACAAGCATGTGTCCCCATACATGGCTCCCACCAGTTTTCAAAGAAATGTTTCCTGCTATTCACTCTGGGACTAAGTTACACACATGAGGTAGTTTGATGTTCTTTGAGGCTCTACTCATTTACCCAACTTCCTTGATGGTCCATCTTCTGGCTCTCTGCCTCTTCTGCTCAGCCTTTGTAGGAACTTTTCAGTTACAGGTTTTCCACTTGGTTCTCAGTTTTCACATGAAAGTCCTTTTCCTCATTCCACTCAGGGCACTCAGTCCTCTATGGGTGCCCCTCCTCCATGGTGCCACACCTGGACCTGACCAGCCTCTATCTCATGGGACAGGACGCCATTCCTGTGTGGGGCTTCTCTAGGCCAACTAGGGTCTGGTTTAGTGTTGTGCTGAGTTCCTAGCCCTTCCTGGAAAGCTCCAGGCAATCCTTGGCCCCCCCAGCAGGGCAGAACATAGCTGGACCTGTTCAGCACCAGCCAGTTCTACCCCTACCTCCTAAAGGCTTCACAGTTGGGGCTATCTGGGCTCTTGCCCACTTGAACAGCACCAGACATGGCCACATACTTACTTCTGGTTGGTGCGTCCAGACTCCTGGATGCTGCTGTGCCCCAGACCACACAAGTGGGGCCCCAGCTGAGGGACATGCCTAACAGCCTGATGCCTCCTCTCCAGGAGCGGCTCTTTAATTCCATCCACTCTGCTTGTCCTCCAGAAGTTAACTTTTTAAAAAGTTTTAGAGGGCCAGGGATTTATATCAAGTGTACCACACTTCCCTTGGAAGCACAAGGGCCTGAAATCAATCCCTAGTGTCAAAAAAATACTGTTTTAGTACTGGGAATTGAAACCAGGGGTGATGTATTATTATATCACAAGCCATTTTATTTCACCTTTCTACACACTCATACCGTTTTTAATAATCAAGATAAATCGTGTATTAATGTCAAACCTTAGGAAGCCCAAAAGTTGTATAGCCTTTTTTTTTTTTTTCTCCTTTTGGCACTTCAGGTCAAATTTGGGATCTTGCACTTGCAAGGCAAGTGCTAGAACCACTGAGCTAAACCGCTGGCCCTACTATCCTTTATCTTAAAAAGACAGGGTCTTTAGGAAGCAGAGACAGGAGGATTGCTGAGTTCAAGGCTTGCCTGGGCTACGTAATGAGCTCAGGGCCAGCCTGAACTACAAAGCGAGACCCTGTCTCCAAAAAAAAAAAAAAAGATAGGATCTTGCTCCAAAATGAAGAACTCAAACAAAAATGGACAACCAGAAAGAACATACCTGAAGAGTATAGAAGGCCTCATAATGTATATAATGTACTAATAAATTCAGTGAATAAAAAAAGTGTAAAAGGTCAATAAATGCATGAAAAAGAATGTTCAGTATTGCTGGGCATTACAGATGCAAACTAAAACTCTTAGGTTCACCTGCCTCCTTGCGATTGGGGTCCCCTGTCCTGCTAGACTGAAAGCTCCTTCACTTGTGACTAAGTAGAAAGTTGTCCCAGACAACATGAACCTCTGACTACCGATCTCAAGTCCCCTCTCCAGGCCTCCTTTCGCAGGTCCTCCAGTAAGTGGGAGGGTGGATCAACAATGACCCATTGAGACTGGCCACCCACCCCCTCCAAAACTCACCTCAATGCACCCAAGAGGAAAAAAAAAAACAAACACTAAGGGGCTGGAGATTTAGCTCAGTGGTTCTGGCGCCTGCCTCACAAGCGCAAGGTCCTGAGTTCGATCCCCAGTAACCACATACAATGCTGGGCATGGAGTAGTGGCTCACGCCTGCAATCCCAGCACTCGGGGAGGCAGAGGCAGGAGGATTTCTGAGTTCAAGGCTTGCTTGGGCTACATAGTGAGCTCAGGGCCAGCCTGAACTACAAAGTGAGACCCCTGTCTCAAAAAAGAAAAAAGCACCGAACACTAAGGTTCCATCTTACCCCACAAGGAATGAACACTGTCAAATTCAGTGCTAGAGAATGCAGGGAGAAAAGGAACACTTCAGCACTGCAAGTGGGAATGTATACTAATACAACTGCTGTGGAAATCACTGTGATTACTGAAAAACTAGAAAGAAATTCCATCTGGCCTAGCTATTCCTCTTTTTGGAACCTTCCTGAAAAAGTGAAAGCGTTAACACACACACACACACAGCATTTATACACTACTGTCGTAACCTACCATAAAAGCATTCATAGGTAAATGGATGCACCTTGAGACCATAATGATAAGTGAAAAAAGTCACACACACAATAAAGAGTAATAGAAAGGGAGATTATACAGCAGAGAGAACTTTTTCAAATGCTACATAGAACAAGAGATGAGGGAGAGGGAATAAGGAAGAAAATTTTTTTAAAAATTGGAAAGGCCCCATGTTCAATCCATGGCACCATAAAAAAAAAACATTGAAAAAATAACTGGAAATAGAGCTTTTATAAACAGGAAGAACAAGGTGGTAGGGAGGAAGAAAACAATTAAGATCTGTTCTGTGGGGCCGGAGGATTAGCTCAGTGGTTCCGGTGCCTGCCTTGCAAGCGCAAGGTCCTGAGTTCGATCCCTGGTAACCACAATGCTGGGCGTGGAGACTCACGCCCACCAGCAATCAATACCACATACCACAGTGCCGGGAGTGGTGGCTCACGCCTGTAATCCCAGCACTCGGGAGGCAGAGACAGGCGGATTGCTGAGTTCGAGGCTTGCCTGGACTACAATGAGCTCAGAGCCAGCCTGAACTACAAAGCGAGACCCTGTCTCAAAAAAAAAAGAAAAAAGAGCTGTTCTGTGCATGTACAACTTCCCACAATGAAAGTAATCACGTACTATAAATGTGTAATAGAATTTTTTGAAAGGATAGGATCTTGCTAAGTTGTCAGGACTGCCTCTGCCTGTTTCAGCCTCCTAAGAAGCTGGGATCACAGGTATGTGCCATCACATTCAGCTAACCTTGACTATTTTAAAAACTTTATTTGAAGCTGGATGTGCTGGCACATGCTGCAATTCCTGTACTCATGATGACAAGGCAGGATTGCTACAAGTTCAAGGACAGCCTGACTACATACTGAGCTCTCACCTCTCGCCCCTTGAAAAGAACTAATGGTTGTTTTAAGATCTCTTCCACTGCCCCTGGGCACCAGTAGATTGTCACCTTGGGGTTCCCACTGCCATTTGACACTCACCTACCCTGTCCTGCCCTTGGCAAGGGCTCAGACAGTCCAGCAGACACACCCCACCCGGTCACTCCTGCCCAGCTGTCCAGAATCTGTGCATCAGTGGACCTAGCCTGTTGCAAAGCTGAGCCTTGGGAACTTCTTCTGCAGACAGGGCAGGGCAATCGGGCTCTGGGCTGGCAGCCTTGTCACTAGCAATGAAGACAGTGAGGATGGAAATCACAGGGCCAGACACCACCCACTGGACCCCAGCACTCCAGGAGGCTGAGAAAGGATTAAGAAAGTTTCGATTGGGCCCAGGATTTTGCCCAGTGGTTCCAGCATCTGCCTGGCAATTGCAAGGACACAAGTTCAATTCCTGCACCACACACAATGCCAGGAAAAGTGGCTCACACCTATAATCCCAGCACTGGGGAGGCAGGGGCAGGAGAAAATGCCTTGAGTTCAAGGCTAGCCTGGACTACACAGTGAGCTCAGGGCCAGCCTGAACTCCAAGTAAGACCTTGTGTCAAAAACAAAATGAAACAGGGCCAGAGATTTAGCTCAGTGGTTCCGGAGCCTGTCTCGAGTTCGATCCCCAGTAACCACATACAGCAATGCTGGGCATGGTGACGCACCCCTGTAATTCCAGGACTCAGGAGGCAGAGACAGGAGGATTGCTGAGTTCGAGGCTTGCCTGGGCTACATAGTGAGCTCAGGGCCAGCCCGTCTAAAAATAAAAACAAAAACCCGAAACACAACAAAAAATCCTAAATAGGAAGTTTTGCTATTCTCAAGGTTATAGAGAGGTAGACAGACACAAGGCTCAGGCTGGGTATGAACTGAGGCCAGCATGTGTTACAATGTGAGGTCAAGACAGCCTGAACAGACCTTGTCTCAAAAAAAGAAACGGCACAGAATGTGGTTATGTTAACTATGCCTTAGTCCCAGGCCCCACCTGGACACCAGGCCAGATGCTTCATGGCCTGCTCTCTTCACAACCCCACTAAGGCCAGGTCACAGGGAGCTTTTCCTTCACCTTCCCAGAGCTTCCAGCCTTGGACTCGTGCTGCCACCTGGTGGAAAAACGACAGAAGTGCTGACAACCATTTGCAGTCAGAGCGGCTTTCCTAAAATGGCTGCAAAAAACCTGCAGAGCACAGGATCCTGCAGGACCATTATTGCATGCTGCGCCCAGCCCAACCTCTGTGAAGAACCACAGGAAATGAATCTGACAAGAAGCACTGGGGCTGGGCCTCCCACTGCCTTCTCTTAAGTAGGGAAGAACAGTAGCTCTGGAGCTCAGATGCACCCTTGGGTTGCTCGGCAGGGGCAACGTCAGTCCTTACACTGCAGAATTGGGGGCCCACTTCCTCCGTACAGGACACCCTCCCTTGACAGCCATGGAACCCACCAAAACCCCACTCCCACAGATAGCCAGCTACAGGATTTCATACCACTGGCTTATGCTGCGGCCGTACTGCACCTCCTACATGGACAGACTTCCAGTGACCTATAGCTTGCCACAGTACATAGGAGCTATTTGGGAAGCAAGAAGGCTGCCAAATTCAAGGCCAGCCTCAACTCTTTAGTCAGACTTGTCTCAAAAAAATTAAAATTAAAATTAAGAAAAAATAGAGTGGAGGAACCCCAACTCAAACTCAATGGATTACAAATTTTCAGACCAACCCTGGGTGGGTGGAGACAGCTCAAGCCTCACAGGTGGGGCTAGGCGTAGCCTCATATACAACACTTGCCCAACTATGTACCAGGCCCAGGCTTCAACCTTCAACACTCGGAGCTGCTCTAACAGCTAAGACTTTCAGGATCACAAGTGTCAGGTCTGGCCACAGTTGGGGCTCAAAGCCAGGGCCATGCATATACTGAGCAAGTGCTGTACCAAAGTCCTAGGGGGTACTGAATGGTCTCTTGTTCTCAGGTCTGCACAATGGAATCTGCCTCCTCCATTGGCTGCACAAAGCTCCCTGGTTGTTGGCTTTTTTGGTCCCTTCTACAGATCTGAACTAGACAAGTAAGTGCTGGTTAGCACTGCCTCTGCTCAAGGAGTTGGATGCCAGGGGCCAGCCAAGCCAGCCACTTGGCCCTCAGAGGACTTTTTCTAACTCCAAGTGTCCTGGTGAGACTACCCAGCAGTTTGATCAGAACAGGCTTTTGGACCTGGTGGCCTATGTGGATTATGTACAGCTCTGACACTACACCCACCATGGTCCCCACCTCCCATGACTGACTCGGACTCAGCTGAGGTGGATCAGGAGACAAGATGAGCAGCCAGGCAGCACAGGGTGCCAATGAGGCTCTGGGCTCCCATCCACCTTGTATGGACTATCCCTATGGTTCCAGAACGACGCTCAGCTGCTTCCTCAGGAGACCTGACGAGGCCTCAGGGCTCTGGAAAACCGCAGGAAACTTCTGCAATCCTGCACAACTCTCCCTGGAAGCCAGCCCCCTTAGGGGACTGTGCATGTGGTCGCACCCCCCACTCTACTGTCACCACCTGTGCCCAGCAACGTCTACTAGGTGAGGCATGACTGGGTGCAGAGCTGGCTTTGCCACTCTTCTGTGGCATCCACGAGAAACACTTTTTTAATACACCTGGCACCAGAGTTTAGGACTTTTAATTTGTCCTAAAATCACTGAAGCAAAAATCGTAAAACATTCTGCTTTCCTTTACAACCCCCAACACACACAAAAAAAACTATTTGTAGGAAAAAAATGGTTTTGTACATGGGAGGAAACAATATAAATTCAAAACTTACAGATCAGGGTTAGCTCTATCACTCATCTCTTTAAAAAGTTTATGAATCTCCAGTCAAAACCAACAGGGTATATTGGGCATCTTTCTCCTGAAATGTCATCTACACTTCCCAAGTAGACCACAGGAAGCACATGGCCTTGGAATGTCCTCAGAAGGCTCTGTCATTGACAGGTAACAGAGTAAAACCCCAGAGTCCTTTCTTTCCAACGAACAGGTACAGATGGGACCAAAGGGCTATTCAAACTTCGTCTTCTTTCCTTGTGGCTTATGGTCACCTCCTCCTCCCCTGCCTCCTCGGAAGCCGCCTCGCCCTGCAGGGATTCAGACAGCATGAAGCCTGAGTCAGCAAGTTTATGGGGTTCCCTTGTCCCCCCCAGCACTGACGAGGTGGTCCATCCCTTACCTCCAAAGCCTCCCCGGCCTCTGCCTCCAAATCCACCTCGGCCGCCTCTGCCACCACCTCGGCCTCCAAAGCCTCCTCTGCCACCACCACGGCCCCCAAAGCCACCTTCACCCTTAGGCTTGGCCCAGTCCAAGGTGACTTTGTTTCCGTCAATCTCACCGTCTTCCATGGCCTCCTTGGCGGCCTTAGCATCTTCTTCACTGTTGAAATCTACAAAACCAAAGCTGCCAAACCCAAGAAAACAGCCATTAGAGTAGCTCAGTGGTTCTGGCACCTGTCTAGCAAGCAAAAGGTCCCTGGTTCCATCCCAGGTAACCAAATACAAGAATAGTGGGCATGATGACTCACGCTCACCAGCAATCAGTACCACATACCACGGTGCCAGGCATGGTGGCTCATGCCTTGTAATCTCAGCACTCGGGAGGCAGAGGAAGGAGAAATGCTGAGTTCGAGGCTTCCCTGGGCTATACAGTAAGCTCAAGGTCAGCCTGAACTACAAAGCAAGACCCTGTTTCAGGAAAAAAAAAAAAAAAAAAGAATACAAGCACATAGTGACAGCTCCCACAGGCACACTCTTAACCTAAGCATGTTTCACACAACAGCCACACATGCCTCTGCCCAAATAAGAGGCTGAAGCAATGCTGGTTCTGTGAAGTGCTATTCTTCTCGTGCGAATCCGTGACTGCCACCAGTGACAGAAAGGAGCTCAATGAGAAGGAGCCAGGGAGAAGCAGCACTACTCAGCCTGTCCTTACCCCTTGGAGGAGCCGGTCTCCCGGTCAGTGACTATCCTTGCACCAATAGAGCCATCAAATGATTCCTTTAAAGTCTCTTCGGTGGTTTCCTCAGACAGACCCTTGACAAAGAGAGTTTTGGATGGCTCTGGGAAAGAAAAAAAAAATTGTCATTTGAACCCACAAGTCATACAGACACTGATCTTGACTATGCTCACCTTGTTTCAGCAGGTTTTTTCTTTTTTTGCAATACCAGGAATCAAACTCAAGACCAGTCAAGTGCAGTGCCACTGAACTGTATCACCTGTCCTCAGCACAAGTTTGGCGAGCCAACCAGTGCTCAATTCAAAGCAAATTACTTGCACCAATAATCTACCATTTTTATTCTGGTACTAGGATGAACCCAGGGGTGCTATACCACAGGCCTTTTTATATTTTTGAGCTAAGGCCTAAATCACCCACATTTAAGACTTGAACTTAGGATTCCCTCCCACTTCCTCCTTCAGTGCTGGGATTACAAGCTTCCACCACGCCTGGCTACAGAGTGAAAGCTACCACCGCCCACAGAAGGCAAACAGCAGCAGACTGCTCTGAGGTGACACAGCTGGATCAGAACTTGACTATCTAGAGGAATTTTCTTGAGAATTCATCAAGTCTTTTTTTCAGGTAATCAGTCATCACATCCAGCCGTCACTCAGCAACAATAGATTTGTGAGGAAAGTACTGAAGTCTCAGAAAGCTGAGGATGGCGCCACCCCTTGCTGGACTCACGGCTTCTGGCGTTAGGAGACCCCCTGGGTCCTTGCAGCTCCAGTCTGATCGTTCTGCCCTCAATCTCCCTTTTATTGCAGGAATTTAAAGCTTCTTTAGCATCTTCAAATGAAGCAAATTCTATGAACGCGTACCTGGGGATGCAGAGCCCACAGTCAGGGGGAGCACAAGCACTGGCCCATAACCTCACATACTTGGATTTGTGCACTACAACCGCCGTGTTCTTCCATAAGAGATAACCTCAGTCCCCCAACACCGTGAAGATATCTACCCTTTAGATTTGCCATTTTGGTTCTGGGGCACTTTGATAAAAGTTGCTTTCTCAAATACTTCCTGAAGAGTCTCTTCTGTTGCACTGTAGGAGAGGTTGCTTAAATACAGAGTTTTTGATTCACCTGCAAATACAGAAAGGCACATGCTCCAGACAGCGGCTCCAGCTCCCACTCATCTGGCCACAAAATCTCTGCCTTGGGGAAACATCCTTTATGTGAGCCCCACCTCCCTGCAAACTGTTTCCCAGGCCCACGCTCCATCCATTCCTGACTCCTTACCACTCCAGGTGCTGTTCTTTCCGCTCCTGTAGTCTTGATTTTGACCTTTCTCCCCAGTGTAGTAGAGGGAAACAGATCGCCCATCAATCTCTGTTCCCTGCTTTTCTTCAAAGGTTTTCTCTGCATCAGCTTCTGTCTTAAATTCAATATAGGCAATCCTGTAACAGGAAAAACATTACATGTACATTTACCCTCAGCAAACTGAAAAATACCATGTGAACAGAGCGCTGTGACATCACTCAACAATGGGATCAAAGAGCTCATCATGGAAAGAAACAACATACTCCATTTACTGTAAGGCAGAACACCTGTGCTCCTTACAGACTCTCAACCTTTTTTTGGTGTTAAGATGATCTCACCGCGCAGTTCAGAGTGGCTTGGAACTAACAGCAGTCCTCCTGCCTCAGGCCACGTGCTGGGATTACAAACTGTGCCATCACAACCAGGATCTAAATTCATTTTTTAAAATCACTCTGAATTAAGTACACTTCTCTCATGTTGAAAACAGGAAACTTGAGTCCCAATAGTTCACAGGCATAACTGACCAGAAGCAGACCCTCGTTTCTTGTAGAAAGCATTTTAACACCAACATAATTCCTCCCAGACACAGAACTTACCCTTTACTCTTCCCATCCTTGCTGACTAGTCTGATCTCTATGGCATCTTCAAATACTTCTTTTAATTCATCCTGAGTGACTTTGTAAGGGAGATTTTTGGCCAAAAGTGTTCTTGCATCTCGATCTAGATTTAAAAGTAAAAACAAATAACAGAACATGGAAAGAAAAAACAAAACAAAACAGTTTCATCCAACAAAGCAGGCTCCTTTTGGGTACAAGGTTTCTGCCAAATGATATGGCAAGACACAATCAATGCCACCAAGTACAGCTCCTGCCAAATGTCCACCACTAAGTAAAAAACTGGTACCTTTTTTGTTTTAGACAAGGTCTTACTTTGTAGTCCAGGTTGGTCTTCAACTCACTATGTAGCCCTGGCTGGCCTCAAACCAGAGGGAATCCTGACTCAGCCTCAAGTATACCACCATGCCAAGCTTTAAAAAAAAACCTGAAACTTTCTAAGCACTTAAAAACACCTCAAGTGAAGAAAGAACTGCCCCTGACCTTGTCTGGATTTGCAGTCAAAATGCAGATGCATTTAGTATATATGAAATGTAAATGAATCCATCCCATGCTTATACTTGGGTATCCCCACAGTACCTGATGCACATATGAAAATATTCCAATAAAAAAACATGTCTGGGGGCCAGTATTTAGTTCATGTAGTACAGTGCCTACCTTAGAAGCAAAAGGGCCAGAGAGTTTGATCCCCAATACCACAGAAAAAAAATAAACTATAAATCTTTTCTGCCTAAGATTGACCTTTTGGTTGCTTCTTTTTAAAAATTTCTGTGGAGGGCCGGAGGGTTAGCTCGGTGGTTCCGGTGCCTGCCTCCCAAGCGCAAGGTCCTGAGTTCAATCCCTGGTAACCATATACAATGCTGGGCGTGGTGACTCACACCCACCAGCAATCAATACCACGTACTACAGTGCCAGGCATGGTGGCTCACGCCTGTAATCCCAGCACTCGGGAGGCAGAGACAAGAGGATTGCTGAGTTCGAGGCTTGCCTGGACTACATAGTGAGCTCAGGGCCAGCCTGAATTACAAAGTGAGATCCTGTCTCAAAAAGAAAAAAAAAAAAAAAATTTCTGTGGAGGGACCAGAGATTTAGCTCAGTGATTCAAGCACCTGCCTAGCAAGCACAAGGTCCCTGGTTCAATCCCCAGTAACCACATACAATAATACCCGGCAGGGTGACTGCTGAGTTCCAGGCTTGCCTGGGCTACGTCGTGAACTCAGGGCCAACCTGAACTACCAAGCAAGAACCTGTCTCAAAAAAAAAAAAGCCTTTACATACCTTTCTTGCTGTCTTTTCCTTTGGGTTTCTCTAGTTTAATTTCACTGCCAAACACTTTTAAACCAGTGAGTTCTAAGGCCTTTTCCAGGTCCTCAGCAGATTCGAAGTCCACATAGCCAAACTTCCTTTACAGTGAAGAGAGCCCAATTATAGGTGGGAAAGAAAACAACCCATAAAACAAAACCCTCAGCACACAGCTTGCATTAATGTGATGCTACCCATCTGGATTAAATCCAGAAGTATGTCCAGTACTAGGTCAGGGCTCAGTAAATTCATACTTGTAAACAAAACCTAAGTTCCCAAACCTACTGGACAATTTCACCTTTGATGTTTATCAGCTACATTCCTTGTGCCATCAAAGGCCAAAGGAATCTGCTTAAGCACAGACTGGAGAACCTCATCTGACTAAAAACCAGTGTCCCTAACTCTGACAACACTTCAAATTGATACAATTTCCAAGAACATAAAATCAGAATTCCTCAAAACTGTTATAAAAATTATTTATTTTACCAAGAGTTAAGGATGATCATGGAAAACTCAGATTTGGGGGCTCTGTAACTCAATTCTGTGATTTAATTTATTACTGCCTAATTTATCTCAGTGTTTTTGAAGGTGTTCACATTCATGTTTAAGGGTACTGGCACAGACTGGGAAAAGCATTTGATCCATAGGTAACATGCAGTGAAGCACTTACCGATTTGTACCAATTCTGACATCCACAGTAATGAGATCATTTTTAGCAAAAACTTCACTGATACCAGTTTTTAACTCAGGAGCAGATTTGTTAGAATTCAGATTTCCAACAAAGAGATTGAAAGCTGTAGTTGGTTCTGTGCCTATACCAAAAAAGAACCCATCAGTCCATAATACACATCACAAACCAATTTTCAGTCCAACAGTCCTACCCACAGCACATCAGTACACTGCAATGTTAACATCAGGTTTCAGTATTAAGTCCCTTTGTCATTCATCTTTTGTGCTGTTCATTAATTCTTCATCCTGCTGCAGCCCAACTCTACAGATTACCTTCCACTTTCTGCTTCTTGGCTTCAGGAGCTGCCTTCTGTTTGCTCATTTCCTTCTTTCGTTTTCCAGGTGCTTCTTTGACAGGCTCTGCACAAAATTTATATAACGTGTCACTCACACATAGCCATGTAAACTAAGTACTTTCTTTAAATACAAACTCAAATCACTGCACTTTTGGATGTGTTTACCTTCCTCCTCCTCCTCCTCCTCCTCTTCCTCGTCTTCCTCCTCCTCCTCTTCATCGTCTTCATCCTCATCTTCATCCTCCTCCTCCTCCTCAGCCACATTCTTGGCTTTTACAGGAGTGGCTTTTGCAGGAGCCTTCTTTCCTTTGGCTGGTGTAGTTTCCATAGGTTCTTCTTCAGAGTCTGAAAAAGAAACTAGTTGAACCCTAAGAAAAGACCTCCCCTTGGGCCGGAGATTTAGCTCAGTGGTTCCTGTGCCTGCCTCCCAAATGCAAGGTCTAGAGTTTGATAACAGGTAAAGCACATACAACAATGCTGGGCATGGTAACTCATGCCCACCAGCAATCAATACCACATACCACAGTGCCGGGCGTGGTGGCTCACGCCTGTAATCCCAGCACTCAGGAGGCAGAGGCAGGAGGACTGCTGAGTTCCAGGCTTGCCTGGGCTACATAGTGAGCTCAGGGCCAGCCTGAACTACAAAGTGAGACCCTGTCTCAAAAAAATAAAAAGAAAAAAAAGAAAAGAAAAAAGAAAGAACACTCCCCAAACCAACATGATTCCTAAGAAAAAATAGAACACATTCTGCCACCATACTCAGTCACCAAGGCAGGAATAACAGGCCTGAGAATCGTCAGGAAGAGTCTAACTTAATCTCCTGGGAGCCAGAAGCAGCATACACTGCTGCCACCAGGACTTTACTTCACGATACCTTTGCCCCTGCCAACAGTGGCCCAGGAATGACCTCTTGAACTCACCATCTTCATCCTCTTCTTCATCCTCCTCTTCATCTTCATCTTCCTCATCCTCCTCCTCCTCGTCCTCTGAGGCAGGGGCAGCAGCTACTGCTTTCATCACTTTTGGCTCAAATTCCTCATCTTCATCTTCCTCCTCCTCCTCCTCCTCTTCCTCCTCGCTGTCATCATCCTCTTCCTCCTCGTCACTGTCTTCTTTCTTGGCATTTTTGCCATTCTTTGCCCCTTTGGCCGGGGTGACAGCACCCTTCTTACCTGGAGCCACTACCACAGCTTTGCCCAGCACAGCTCCCTTCTTGCCAGGTACTGCAACTGCTTTGGCCAGGGTCGCTGCCTTCTTGCCTGGTGTGGCTACTGCCACCTTTTTGCCTGGAGTGACAACTACTTTCTTGGCAGGGGTGGCAATTGCAACCTTTTTGGTCGGGGACACCATTACTTTTTTTGCTGGAGTCACAGCTGCCTTCTTGCCTTTTTTCTGAGGGATGACAACCTTGAAAGTAAATAAAAACAAAGTAAACCTATACTCCAAAACCTCAGTCCCAAAGATTTATTTAATCCTACCACTGTCTAGAATTGAAGACAATACATTAAGTACATGTTCAATTGAACAGAGGGTCTCTGTCGTCCACACAGCGGAGCCCTCACTTGTGCCAGACACCCAAGCAGATGGAGCCCTCCCAAAATTCAAAACACCTCTGACCCAAACCTCTGCCACTTGCTGCACCTCATGCTTCTTCAGCTGCAACTTTCTCATATAAAAAAGGTCATAAACAGTAATCTCATGTTTTAAATGAGTAACTCCAAATTATTACTGAAAATATTACACAATGTTCATATTTCAACCTTTTTTTTTTGAGACAGGGTCTCCCTTTGTAGTTTAGGCTGGCTCTGAGCTCACTATGTAGCCCAGGCAAGCCTCGAACTCAGCAATCCTCCTGCCTCTGCCTCCCGAGTGCTGGGATTACAGGTGTGATCCACCATGCCCGGCATTGTATGTGGTTACCAGGGATCGAACTCAGGACCTTGTGCTTACAAGGCAGGTGCCGCAACCACTGAGCTAACCCTCCGGCCCCTATTTTAACCATTATTAAACTGAGGCTCCTACAATGGAAGGGGGGCAGAACTCATTAAAAGCTTAATTTGTGGGCCAGGGACTTAGCTCAGTAGTTCCAGAGTCTGCCTCACAAGCACAGGTCCCAAATTTGATCCCTGGTATGATATAACAATGCAGGGGATGGCTCAAGCCCATAATCTTCACAATCAGTACCAAACCCCACAATGCTGAGCATGATGGCTCACGCCTGTAATCCCAGCACTTGGGAAGCAGAGGCAGGGGGATTACTGTGAGTTTGAGGCCTGCCTGGGCTACACAGTGAGCTCAGGGCCAGACTGAACTACAAAGTGAAAACCTGTCTCAACAACAACAAAAAAAGCTTAATTTGAAGTCTTAGATAAAGTAAACAGAATGGAGGGCCGAGGGTGTAGCTCAGCAGTACAACACCTGCCTGGCAAGCACAAGGCTCCAAGTTCAATTCCTGACACCAAAAAAGAAAATAATTTTTTAAAAAAAGGACAATCTTTGCAAAATTAAATGAATACAGTAAGTTGATAAAAACCAGGTACATGTATACAATTAAATCCCATTCAAAGGTGTTTTCCATTAATTACATAAATTTTGTATATGTGCTGCCGAAGCGAGCACTAATTACATAAATTTTGTCAAATAATTTCTACGAACTACTGGATTTTAAACAAGCTAAACATGGTGGCACATGCCTATAATCAGCACTGAGGAAGCTGAAACAAGAGGATCTGTGAGTTCAAGACCAACCTGAAGTACACAGCACGACTCAAAATTAAATACAATTATGAACAAGAAGCCTGAGCACAATTTCAAGTGAATTTTTTTTTACCGTGAACAGAGGCAGAAATGCTATAGAAGGCAAATATGAACACAAAGGGAGGTGGCAGCCTTCAATCCACTTGTATTTGTAACAGATCAATGCTATAGATACAACAGAATATGAACACCAATTTATCTTGCTTAGCAGCTAGAAAAGAACTTGGTAAGGTTATTCTCAGACATAAAAATAATGCTCAGGCTGCCATCTATAAGACTTCCTGATCTAAACATGTGAGCTAAAACAAACCCATTAAAATTTGGGGGGATGCGAAGGGAAGATGTGGCAGGAGTGGCAATCACCAAGTTCAAAGCCCGCCTGGGCCAACTTTGACAATGTCTAAAAATTAAAAACAAAAACAAACCCACAATCAAATCTTACCAAATAACATTCCTAGATTTGATGTTTATCATCTTTGCATTACAATAGGTCAAATGTGAGTAAATCTTAAAATTTTCACACAATTCTCCATTAAACTGGATATAATTACCTCTTCTCCACTGCTGTCATCTTCTTCATCATCTGACATTTCCTCGTCATCACTATCTTCTTCTACCTCTTTTGGGGGAGGTGCCATTTTCTTAGGATCACCTTGGTTTTTACCAGCCTAGAAATGGGCAAGTCAAATCATTATACCTTCACTCACATTTTGCCGCCATTCCAAGACACTGTACAATCATCTCATTCCTAAAACCCACTTTCCAAGGTGAGCATTGAGGATATTCCTATTGGGAATGCAAGCACTTTATCTGTTATGCTTTGCAAACAAAAAAATCAAACATAAAACCCAAGTGAAGAAATAACCTTTCCCTGATATACCTTAATCACATTTTAAAACATACTTGCAGAATAATTAATGATATTATAACTTTTAATAACTAGTAGCCTGCAAGTGGAGGGTGATTATTGGTTTAAGTAAGAATCTCACCAACCTGGCCTCAAACTCGTGGATCAATCTGCCTCACCTTCCTGAATACGATTACAGGCATATATACTGACAACTTTCCCTGATTCAAATAAGGTCTTTAAAACACCTTTAAAAAGCTATATATTAACTATTTCAGGTTTTCTTTTAAGTTTTCTGTTCCTAACGCTGCAACCCGCCTCCGCCAGGCCCAGCCTGGCCACGTGGGGTTGCCAGGTCGCCACCATGTGCCCGCGAGCCAGCGCTTCCTGTAGAGCTTACCACGAGCCAGGCTGCCCGGGCCCACGGGGAGATCTCGAGAAACCGGACAGCCAGCAGGGCCAGGCCCGAGATCCCGAGGCCCACAAGGAATCCCGGGCCCACGCGGTGGACCCACGTGGCGAGCCGCGCGCCGCAGCACGTGCGCCAGAAGGCGGGACCGCGCCGGACTGTCGCAGGCTTTCGGCCTCATTCGCACGTCCAAGACACCCCTCCCGTCCCAAACTCAGTACAGAAGTCACCCGCCTCGTTCACCACACCGCGAGCCGGCCCTAGCGCCCCACCTCGCCAAGCAGCCAGCACCGCGAGACCTCCCGCCAGTCGCGCGAGACTTCCGCAGCATGGCGCCGTCGAACGCGCTCGCACGGAGCGCAGGCCCGCGGCGCTGCGCGCGAGTTCCTTGAAAAGCAGGCCTAGTGACCGTGCCTGCGCACAGAATTCCTTACCTTTGCGAGCTTAACCATTATGGCGGTTTATACCAACGGAGTGTGTGGCTGGCGAGTAGCGCGAGGAAAGCCTAGAGGAACCTAAGCGCTGTAGATGGCGGCCGCGGGTACCGAAGACGCAAGAGCGCGTACGCCTGGCAGGCAGCTACACCTAGAGACTGAGGCGAAAGACTGAGCCTGCCCAGTAATCGCCTCTGGAAAGGCGACGACGACGAACTCGTGACCCTGCCGCGACCAACCAGAACTCGCCCCCGTCTCTTGAGCCAATCGCGAGTCTATTTCAGGAAGGAGTGAGGAGGGGCATAGGCGAGGTGGGCCGGCCAGAGCAGGCAGACAAGGGGAGGGGCCTGGCGTCGGCCCGCTGGGGACGGGACTCGCATTTTGCAGCTCAACGTTATTGGTTGTAGACGCGCGGGTTCCCGTGCGTAACCTCGCGGCCGGCTCTCTCGGCGCCTGCGCCGTGATACGGGGTTTTTGGCGCCGGATGTGTAGGGAGAGCGGGGGTGGTGGATTGGCGCTGGATCAGGCTTCCAACTGCGTACGGGTCCCTTGGGCTCGCGGGGTCTGATTTTCTTAGAGACCTCAAGCGTGGTGGGGGCGTGCGCTCCACGCCTGGCCTCCGCACCCTGGAGAGCGGCTTGCTGTGTTGCTGCTGCTGTTGCCCGGATCGCGCCGAAAGTTTTGGGACTGCAGAGTTCATGTTGGTCTTTGCAGGGTTCCTCTTCAGCCCTGCCCGCGGTGTCTCGGGGCCAGTGAGTTCTCCTTGGCTGCAGGTGACTTCCTGCGGGGCCTGGTACCTGAAGCTGCCTCCTGAGAACCGTTAATAAAGACTGTCGTTAACAGTTGTGAGATTTGTTCGCACAGCGCTTTGTAGAGTCGCGGTAACTGGTTGCTACCGGCTTGATTTTGTGGGTTCAGGAGAAGGATTTGGACGGGCTGACTGCACAGCTGGCGCTTCCACTCATGGGATTCCGCCAAGTTAGATGTGGAGTCATCCCCTTCTTTCAGATGCGATGGCCTTGAAGTCATTGAGTCCAAAGAGCGTGAGCGAAGGATTGGTTCCTCAAATGGCAGGGACACCGACCATCGTTTTTGGTCGTGCCAGTTATTCAAGTGGCTGTCTTGTGTTTGGAACTTGACAAATTTAGCCAACCAGAACACTTCGCTTCATTTCTGGGATATTTCCAGACATCTGATACCTACTTATTTCTGCAGAAGCAAGGCCCTTAGAGCTGTGACGATATTGATTACAAATTGCCCCTGGAGATTTTAAACAGAGAACAGTATGGGGGCCCAGAATTTTGTATTTTAAAAGGGCGCATGGGGGGCCGGAGGGTTAGCTCAGTGGTTCTGGCAGCTACCTCGCAAGCACAAGGTCCTGAGTTCGATCCCCAGAAACCACATACAATGCTGGGCGTGGAGACTCATGCCCACCAGCAATCAATGCCACATGCCACAGTGCTGGGCGTGGTGGCTCAGGCCTGTAATCCCAGCACTCGGGAGGCAGAGGCAGGAGGATTGCTGAGTTTGAGGCTTGCCTGGGCTACGTAGTGAGCTCAGAGCCAGCCTGAACTACAAAGCGAGACCCTGTCTCAAAAAAAAAAAAAAAAAAAAAAGGCCCATGGGGATTCTTAGGTACAATCGTTATTTTGTAGTCTTAGTACTCCTGAGACTGAGCATATGGGAAACCCACAGCTGCCCCTGGGGCTCAGATCAGGCCGGGGATAGGGACCAGCTTTGTGCTCTACACCCTGTTTCTGATGGGCTGTAGAGAGTCTGCAGGAACCAAAGAGATGCTTTCAGAGTTGGGAGTAGGAAAACCGATAGGAACCAAGGCGTGTGGAGTAAGACCACAGCCTGTAGGAAGAACAGCTTGGGTCCCTGGTGAGATGCCAGTGGGCACCACGAATGATGGGTTCATCTGTCTCATAAGAGGACTTTTCTAGCCCACCAATGAAAACTGCCTCCAGGCTCACTGCATCCTAACTGAATCATTGACCTTAGACTTTGCTTGGGTGTTCATCGGCCATCTGCCACCTGTGCAGACGTGAAAACAGACTTCCCGTCTGAACTTCTGGTGGCTGAAGTGTAGGCTGGCAGGCAGCCACGTTGGAAATAACTTGCTGAGTGAACAAGTGAAGTATTTAGATAAAAGAAACAGGCCAGCATGGTGTGAAGTGTTGCTTTGGAGAAAATTTGGGGCAGCAAAATATAGTACTAATGGGGTGTGGTGTCTCATGCCTGTAACCCCAGCACTCAGGAGGCAGACACAGGAGGATTGTTGAGAGTTTGTGGCCAGCCTGAGCTACATGGTGAGTTTAGGACCAGTCTGAAATACAAAGGGAGACCCTGTCTCAAAAAAAAACTTAAAAAAAAAAAAAGTACTTACTAGAGCACTTATATGACATCAAACATCAAGGACCATCCGCGGTCTGTAGAAATAAGAAATGTATAAATGTACTCAAAAACTGATACCAGGGCCAGGAATTTAGCTCAATGGTTCTGGCATCTGCCTGGTAAACTCAAGGTTCCAAATTTGATCCGTGGTATCACATACCACAATACTGGGTGTGGTGGTTCACACCTGTAACCCCAGCACTCTGGAGGCAGAGGCAGGAGGTTTGCTGAGTTTGAGGCTTCCATGGGTTACAATAGTGAGCTCAGGGCCAGCCTGAACTACAAAGCGAGACCCTGTCTCAAAAAAAAAAAAAAAAGGCTAGAAGATCTATGAACTATGGGGACAGCACTCACCCCACATGAGCACACTGAACAGCTGTGAGGTTCTTATCCATGCGCATATAGACTCAGCTCTTTTTTTTTTTTTTTTTTTTGAGACAGGATCGCGCTTTGTAGTTCGGGCAGGCTTTGAGCTCACTATGTAGCCCAGGCAAGCTTTGAACTCAGCAATCCTCCTGTCTCTGCCTCCCGAGTACTGGGATTACAGGCAAGAGCCACCACGCCCGGCACTGTGGTATGTGGTATTGATTGCTGGTGGGTGTGAGTCTCCACGCCCAGCATTGGTTGTGGTTTCCGGGGATCAAACTCAGGACCTTGTGCTTGTGAGGCAGGTGCCCAAACCACTGAGTTAACCCTCCGGCCCAGCTCTTTCATTTTTTAATTTTTTTTTGGCACTGAGAGTCAAACTCTAGACCTTGCCCTTGTGAGGCAATCACCTGAACCACTTAAAATAGATCTCTGGTCCAGACCCAGCTCTTTCAGAAAACTAGAAGCAAGCTGGACACCACTTAGACACAGCTAACCGTAACCCAATCTGTTATTAAGTTCTCTGAGACTTAGTAAAGAAGCACACAAGTAGACCCATTCATTGATGTCCAGTACAGTTCCAATACTCTCACTTCACTCTAATCAGCCATGAGGCTACCACCAAAGCCCTGCAGGAAATGAGTTTTGGGAGATCCGGGCCAGGGACCTTCCATTGACCCATCTGCCCAAGCCCAGCTGTGTCAAGAAATGTGGTCCACAGGCTCTGCTGAGAAAGCATCACTGGGCACGTCAAGGTCTGGTCAAGACCAGAAGATAATCCTAGTATCCCTGGCCACCTGTCCTACCCAGCCTATAGTGTGACTCTGGCCTGGCCTGGCCTTTGAGCTCACTTGTGGCTGGGCACACACTCAGCCTGTGTCCTTCTGGAGGCTCTAACCAGCCCAGGGATTTGGCAATGGGAAGAGGCTCCACAAGGCAGTGGTTTACAGTCCTGACTGCAAAAGATAGCACAGCTGAGCCCTTGCAGCCCCATTTCCAGGCCCCCTATACCCTCCCCTACCCAGCATCCCTATCCTCTCTCTCTCCAACACAAGAGTAAGAATGCCAGCAGGCACCCATGGTCACCTGACCCTGGTTGCCTTCTTCACCAGCAGCCAAGCTGGCTGAGCCTTGGACCACGGCTCGTGCTACTGGAAATTAGAGCCTCAATTTCCACACCTGTCTGATAACTGGCATGTGACAAGATCTGGGGTCACCCCAGTGGCTTACCCCCAAAAAGCTGGCCAGCCACAGGACAGCATCTGGGAGGGGTGCATAGGACTTCTGTTTCCTGGAGGAGGAGGAGGAGGAGGAGGCATTGAATGTCTTCTGCTTATGAAGTTTAGCAATAAATCCATTTCTTTTTTTTTTTTTGAGACAGGGTCTCATTTTGTAGTTCAGGCTGAACCTGAGGTCACTATGTAGTCCAGGCAAGCCTTGAACTCACAGCAATCCTCCTGCCTCTGCCTCCCAAGTGCTGGGATGACTGGCATTATGGTATGTGGTACCAAGAATCAAACTTGGGACCTTGTGCTTCCAAGGCAGATGCCAGAACCACTGAGCTAAATCCCCAGCCAGTAAATCCTTTTTAATGGAAACAAATCTGCCTTTACTCATCACAGCCTCTGGTTCAGTGCTTGACCCAGCAGATTTCAGCAAATATTAACTGAAAGTTAATTATAAAAATATCATATATGAAGGCCGGAGGGTTAGCTCAGTGGTTCCGGTGCCTGCCTCGCAAGCACAAGGTCCTGAGTTCGATCCCCAGTAACCACATACAATGCTGGGGACTCACGCCCACCAGCAATCAATACCACATACCACAGTGCCGGGCATGGTGGCTCTCGCCTGTAATCCCAGCACTCGGGAGGCAGAGGCAGGAGGATTGCTGAATTCGAGGCTTGCCTGGACTACACAGTGAGCTCAGGGCCAGTCTGAACTATAAAGCAAGACCCTGTCTCAAAAAAAAAAAAATCATATATGAGCAGGTGTTGTGACTCACACCTGTAATCCCAGCATTCAAGAGGCTGAGGCAGGAAGATCACTGCAAGTTTGAGGCCAGCCTGAACTACATAGCAAGACCCTATTTAGGCAAACAAACAGCTTCAAACCACATGCCTTCAGGGTGGCTGTCTTTAGCAAGGCCCACGTGGCCAGGGCCTTGGATGAGTGGAACCTGTACACTCTGAAGCTGGCTCTCAGGAGTAGGGAGGCATGAACTGTTGTTACCTCTGTGGCTGTGAACCTCAGTTACCTTCATCGACTCGATGAGGTTGGTCACACTGGCTCCCTCTCCCAAGGGTACATCTGGCACCAAGACAAAGGCCAAGACAGACCACACCCTCGAGGTTCTCCCTCTGGGTGCCTGGAGAGGGAACCATGGCTGGCTCGCCTGGTGCCTCAGAGGTCTCATCACCAGGGTCTGAGCACTACCCCATCCCCAGCCTGTGACTTACAAGGATCACAGGACCCAATGTGGGGGCTTTGTTTCCAAGTAGTGCTCTTGATCAAGGTGTGTGTGTGTGTGTGTGTGTGTGTGTGTGTGTGTGTGTGTGTGTGTGTGTTGAGATGGAGTCTCTGACTCTAGTGGGTTTTTTTAATTGAATTCTTTTTTTTTTTTGAGACAGGGTCTCACTTTGTAGTTCAGGCTGGCTCTGAGCTCACTATGTAGCCTATGCAAGCTTCGAACTCAGCAATCCTCCTGTCTCTGCCTCCTGAGTGCTGGGATTACAGGCGTGAGCTACCACACCCGGCACTGTGGTATGTGGTATTGATTGCTGGTGGGTGTGAGTCTCCACACCCAGCATTGTATGTGGTTTCTGGGGATCGAACTCAGGACCTTGCACTTGCGAGGCAGGCCCCGGAAGCACTGAGCTAATCCTCCAGCCCTTAATTGAATTCTTTATTGGTACATGTTATATACATCTCACAATCACTCATAACAGTGGGGAATTTGTACCAGTATAAGACACAAGTTAATTCTCATTTTTACCCACATCCCTACCCACCCACACCTCCCCACCCCCTCTGACCCTCTAGTGTTTAACCCGACCTGCTTCACATATACACAATCTAGTCTGCACACTGTTAAACATGGACCTGTCAGTCAGGCCGCATTCAATAAGTGTCTTCCCTGCCAACTTCGGTTGCAGTTTTTTGTGACCCAGCCAAGAGCTATCCTCCCTGCCCAGGCCTGCTGGGTCCTTGCTGCCCTCAGAGCTTGAGGGTAGGGCCAGTGCTGTGCCTCTGGCAGAGGAGGAACTAGGTGAGGTGATCAGGGACTACCTCCTGTCTCAGAGCACAGCTCAAACTCGGACAACTGACCTGTCTGACCCCAGCCTGGAAGGCCGGCACTGGCAGCTCCTTTTCAGCCCTGCCCTTCCCAGCCTCGATGCCCGCTGTCCAGCATGGTGCCACCCTGGACCTCTCTGTGTCCACTTGAGGAATCTATGGGCCCCTGCACACCCTCGGGCCCCACTGATCACCATGGGCCCAGGAGTTTGCAAGGCCTGCTGGAGGAAGTTAGCAGGGCCTCAGACAATAAACCAGGCTGGGTGTGGTGGCACATGGGTCCTAGCACTCTGGAGGCTGAGGCAGGAGGATATCCAAGAGCTCCAGACTAGCCTGGAGTACACAGAGAGGCCCTGTCTGAAAAATCCAAAACAACAACAAAGGATTAGGCAGGACTCCAGATCCAGCCTGTACGGATGGAATCCTATCTGCCAAAGCAGGCACTGCACCCAGCAGAGGTCAGTCCCCCACCACCAAACTGCAGGTCTCCAGCAGCAGCCATAGTCTGCAGGGCGAGCACATCACTGCAGCCAGGCAGCGCAGCGCTGGGCACCAGCCTTAGCTGGCCTCCCCTGTGGAGGTGTCCTGTGCTCTGGGTGTAGGACCCAGAGTCAAAGTCCGTGGCCCATGTCTCCCCAAGGCAGCCCAGGGGGCTCTCTGCCTTCCCATTCAGGCACTAATGTTATCCAGGCAGCCACAAAGGCAGACCATGGTCTTCCAGGGCTCCTGATCGGCTCCATTTCCACCTCCCTACCATCTGTTCTTTGTGGCAATGTTTTGTTGTTATTTTTGTTTTTGAGCCAGAGTCTCACTTTGTGGTTCAGGCTGGACTTGAATTTGTGGCAATCTTCCTGCTTCAGCCTCCTGAGTGCTGGGATTACTGGAATGAGCCACCACATCCAGCCTGACCAGGTAATTTTAAAACAGCAGAGATTTCTTTCTCACAGTTCTAGAGCCTGAAAATCCAGAGACCTGCATTCAGCAGGTGCTCTGTCACTGGCATAGACAGCCTTTTGCCAAGTCCTTGTGTGACAGAAGAGGCAAAACAGCGCCTGTCTTCCATAGGGCACAAGTCCCAACCTGGAGGGATAGGCCATGGGGCGAGGGTCACATCGCCTCCTAATGGTCCCCCTCTCTAAACCCCTCTGCTGGGACTGGGTGTCCACTGGGTGTGGATGTGGTTGGGGCCCCGGCTCTCACTCCCTGGGCTGCAGGGAGGGACCTCCCGGCCGGCTGTATCTTTCCCCTTTGGCGCCCACTCTACGGTCTGCATCACTGTGGCTCTGGCTCACTTGCTCCCAGCATCAGTCAGGTCCTCACCATGATCAACCACATGTCACCTCAGTCAGTTTTTCCTTTTTTCTTTCTTTCTTCCTTTTTTTTTTTTTTTTTTTTTGAGAAAGGATCTCACTTTGTAGTTCAGGCTGGCCTTGAGCTCACTATATAGGCCAGGTTGGCCTTGAACTCTTAGCAATCCTCTGCCTCTGTCTCCCTAGTGCTGGGATTACAGGCATGAGCCACTACGCACACATTGTGGTGTGTGCTACTGGGGATCAAACTTGGGACCTGGAGCTTGCCAAGCAGATGCTGGAACCACTGAGCTAAATCCCCAGCCCTCAGTCAGTTTTTCTGGTGGATAGGCGCAAACACTTCTAGTTTAGAGTTTGGGTTTGGTATAGACTTTTCATTGAGTTTTGTTTGTTTCATGTGGTACTGGGGATTAAACCCAAGGCCTCATGCATGCTAGGTAAGTGTTCTACCACTGAACTATGTCTCTGGCCATTTCATTTCATTTCATTAATACTGGGGATTGAATTCAGAGCCTTTGCCACTACCCTGCTTTCAAGTTCCAGCCCAGCCTGAGCAATACAGTGACTTAGCCAGACCCTACCTCAAAATAATAAAAAGGCTGGAGACATGGCCCTTTTAAAACCTGAAACCAATAATCCAATCTACCAATCACTAAATAAATGGGGCTAGTGATGTAGGTCAGCACTCCCTGGTTGAATCCCCAGTACTGAGGGAACAAAGCAGGGAATAAGAAAGGTGGTGCCGCGTGTGGTGGCTCACGCCTGTAATCCCAGCACTCGGGAGGGAGAGACAGGAGGATTGCTGAGTTCGAGGCTTGCCTGGGCTACATAGTGAGCTCAGGGCCAGCCTGAACTACAAAGTGAGACCCTGTCTCAAAAAAGAAAAATATAGGGCCAGGGATTTAGCTCAAGTGGTATCGTGCCTACCTTGGAAGCCCAAGGGCCAGAGTCCAATCCCCGGTACTGGAAAAAAAAAGAAAGAAAAAACTATTCCTCAGGGTTAAGGGCTTGTAGGGTGGGAAGGAATATGGGTAAAAATGAGAATGAACTTGTGTCATATACTGATACAAATTCCCCAACATTGATTGTGATTGTGAGTTGTATAAAAAATAATACTCTTCAGTGGGCCAGAGACTTAGCTCAGCGGTTCTTGTGCCTGCCTAGCAAGCGCTAGGTCCCTGGTTCCATCACTGGTAACCATATATAACAATACCAGATGCAGTGACTCACATCCACCAGCAATCAGTACCACACACTACAACACCGGGCATAGTGGCTCACATTTGTAATCAAAACACTCGGGAGGCAGAGGCAGGAGGATTGCTGAGTTTGAGGTTTGCCTGGGCTACATAGTGAGCTTATGTACAGCCTGAACTACAAAGTGAGAACCCATCTCAAAAAAAAAAAATTCTTCAAATACGTACACAAATACGGTACAATTCCTATCGATTCCAGCTGCCTGTTTCTGCAGAAATTAATGAGCCAATCCTAAAATTTATAATTGGAGACATCCTGAACAATCAAAACTATCTTAAAAGCTCAATACACTTACTACTTCAAAATTTACTCCATTAGGGCCAGAGGGTTAGCTCAGTGGTTCTGGCGTCTGCCTCACATGCGCAAGGTCCTGAGTTTGATCCCTGGTAACCATATACGATGCTGGGCATGGAGACTCACACCCACCAGCAATCAATACCACATACCACAGTGCTGGGCATGGTGGCTCACGCCTGTAATCCCAGCACTTGGGAGGCAGAGACAGGAGGATTGCTGAGTTCCAGGCTAGCCTGGGCTACACAGTGAGCTCAGTGCCAGCCTGAACTACAAAGCGAGATCCTGTCTCAAAAAAAAAAAAATTTACTCCATTAAACTCAGGACTTAGCTGCAGTAACAGTAATCAAAACCAAAGAGCCAGGCGTGGTGGCTCACACCTGTAATCCCAGCACTCGGGAGGCAGAGGCAGGAGGATTGCTGAGTTCCAGGCTTGCCTGGGCTACATAGTGAGCTCAGGGCCAGCCTGAACTACAAAGCGAGACCCTGTCTCAAAAAAAAAAAACAAAAAAACAAGGATAGGTAAGGGATTTAGCTCAGTGGTTCTGGCATCTGCCTGGCAAGTGCAAGATTCCGAGTTCTATCCCTGGTACCACATACCACAATGCTGCATGTGGTGGCTCCTGTAATTCCAGCACTGGGGAGGCAGAGGCAGGAGGATTGCTGTGAGTTGGAAGCTAGCCCGGGCTACATAGTGAGCTCAGGGCCAGCCTGAACTACAAAGTAAGACCCCGTGTCAAAAAAAAAAAAAGGTGCCAAACATATTCAATGAGGAAAAACCAGTCTCTTTACATGATGCTATAGCAAATGGATGTCCATATGTAAAAGAAACAAATTGGATCCCTGCCTCATCCCATTTACAAAAATTAACTCAATGGGCAGGAGATTTAGCTCAGTGCACAAGTTCCAGGGTTCAATTCCCAGTAACCACAAACAATAATACTGTGTGGGGGCTGACGATTTAGCTCAAGTGATGCTGCGCCAACCTTGGGTGTACAAGGGCTCAAATTCGGTTCCCAGTCCTGCAAATACTACTACTACTACTACTAATAATAATAATAATACCGTGCATGGTGACACGCCCACCAGCAATCAGTACCACATACCACAATGCTGGGTGTGGTGGCTCAAACCTGTAATCACAACAATCAGGAGGCAGAGAAAAGAGAATTGCTGAGTTTGAGGCTAGCCTCGGCTACATAGTGAGCTCAGCACCAGCCTGAAGTACAAAGTGAGACTGTCTCAAAAAAAAAAAAAAAACACTCAAAGTGGCTCAACAGCTGGGCATGGTGACATAGGCCTGTAATCCCAGCACTCAGGTGGCTGAGGTAGGAGGACTGCTCTGAGTTTTAAGCCTGACTGGGCTACATAGTAGGTGTAAGGCCTATATAGCAAGGTCAGTCTGAAAAAAACAAGAAAACTCAGGACCAGAGATTTAGCTCAGTGGTTCTGGCACCTACCTAGCAAGTGCAAGGTCTCTGGTTTGATCCTTAGTAACCACATACAACAGTGCCAGGTGTGGTGACTCACACCCACCAACAATCATTACCACATACCACAGTGCCAGGTATGGTGGCTCACACCTATAATCCCAGCACTTGGGAGGCAGAGGCAGGAGGATTGCTGAGTTTGAGGCTTTCCTGGGCTACATAGTGAGCTCAGGGCCAGCCTGAACTACAATGCAATACCCTTAAAAAAAAAAAAAAAAGAAATCTCAATAGAAGCCACACAACAGAAACCCCTGGCTATAATGTGGAGAGCTGGGAAGTTTATCAAATGTTCTAGGAGTTTAGAGGGAGCATACATCAGCAAGTTGTCTTGGAAAGGGGGGAGAGGAAAAGGATATTGGGGGATTAGAGATCCCTGAGTTCAATTCCCAGTACTGGAAAAAAAAAAAGTTATTGTAGGGCCAGGGAATTAGCGCAGTGGCACCACGCCTATCTTCTAAGCACCAGGGCCCTAATTCGAACCTCAGTACTACAAAAAAAGAAAAGGAAGGAGTGGGGATTTAGGTCAAGTGGTACCGCACCTATTTTGGAAGCAGAAGGGTCCAAATTTGATCCCCAGTACTGCAAAAAAAAAAAAAAGAAAAAGTGATTATAGACACATATTTTCTGCTCGTGTGTAAGGTTAGGGTTCATATTGTGACGTGTGTATTTTAAACACTTCAAAAATTATATGTTGGGTGTTACTGGGGCAGATTTCTTGTTTTCGGACAGGCTTGGGGGAGGGGGACTATGGTGACTCCATGGATAGCGTAGTTGAAAGGACAGCCCAGCTAGCGCGCCCTCTAGTGGACCGGAGGTCAGTGTGCCCAAACCAGCCTGGGTCTTGCCCGCTCCTCCGGGACTGGGCAGAGGTCCGCATTGCAGTTGGGGTGTCTGGGAAGCCGTCTGGAGGATCCAGGGAAGGAGAATGAGCTCTTGAGGCGCCAGGGTACCAAACAGGCGCGTTGTCAGTCCCCGGTTTGGTGGCCAAGCTGTCTTGTATCCACAGGCGGAAAAAAGAGAAGAGGAAGAAGGGGAAGGGGAAAAAGAGGAAGAAGAATGAGAAAAAGGAGAAGAGTCTTACAGTAATTCCTCTGGGCCAGAGATTTAGCTCAGTGGCACTGAGCCTCCCTTGCAAGCAATAATTCCAGAGTTCGATTCCCGGTACCAGGAAAAACAAAAGAAAAAAATCTTACTGGCTGGGGATTTAGCTCAGTGGAACTCACATCTACCTGACAAAGCCAAGGTTGTGAGATCAATCCTTTGTACCACCAAGAAAAAGAAAATCTGGGCCGGAGATTTAGCTCAGTGGTTCTGGTGCCTGCCTTGCAAGTGCAAGGTCCCAAATTCA
Source organism: Thryonomys swinderianus (assembly GCA_004025085.1). NCBI lineage: Eukaryota > Metazoa > Chordata > Mammalia > Rodentia > Thryonomyidae > Thryonomys > Thryonomys swinderianus. Next base: position 12,340 of record PVIC010011825.1, on the reverse strand, counting down.
ATCCCTTGGTACCATATACTACAGTGCCGGGCATGGTGACTCATGCCCAACAGCAATTAGTACCACACACCACAATGCCGGGTGTGGTGGCTCTTGCCTGTCATCCAGGGCTCTGGAAGCAAAGGCAGGAGGATTGCAGTGAAATGAGTTCTAGGTTATCCTAGAACTACATAGTGAGCTCAGGGCTACATAGTGAGCTCAGAGCCAGTCTGGACTACAAAGTGAGACCCTGTCTCAGAAAAAAAAAAAAAAAAATCTTGGGGCCGGAGATTTAGCTCAGTGGTTCCGGCGCCTGCCTAGCAAGTGCAAGACTCTGAGTTTGATCCCCGGTGACCACGTACAACAATACCTGGCATGGTGACTCACACCCAGCAGCAATCAGTACCATACACCACAGAGCTGGGCATGGTGGCTCACGCCTGTCATCCCAGCACTCAGGAGGCAGAGGCAGGAGGATTGCTGAGTTCAAGGCTGGCCTGGGCTACATAGTGAGCTCAGAGCCAGCCTGAACTACAAAGCGAGACCCTGTCTCAAAAAAAAAAAAAATCTTATAGTATCCACAGGTGCTAAGTGCTCCCATGGTGCTGTCTCAGCAAGGTTTCAGTCACCAGTACGTCTGGTTTGGAACCCTGCAGGTCCAACATAGGAGTTGCTATAACATTGGGTTTGGTGGAGCCTGCTGGTATCATCTTCAGTTGAAGCCCACCATAGGCAATTTGTAAGAACTCGTCTGAAATTTGTTGGATGAGAATGTAGCTGAATACAAAGGCCCTGGTTTCCATAAGAAAAATGAAATGGCTGCTGTAATGCGCCACTCATTGCCCTCCCTCTGGGGAGGAGTGGCAGGAGAGAGACTCAGCAAGGCGGGAAAGGGCAGTCTAGTGAGGAAAGGTGAAGACTGCCTTATCCACTGCAGATTTTTTTTTTTTTGAGACAGGGTCTTGCTTTGTAGTTCAGGCTGGCTCTGAACTCACTATGTAGCCCAGGCAAACCTCGAACTCAGCAATCCACCTGTCTCTGCCTCCCGAGTGCTGGGATTACAGGCGTGAGCCACCACGCCCAGCACTGTGGTATGTGGTATTGATTGCTGGTGGGCGTGAGTCTCCACGCCCAGCACTGTATGTGGTTATCGGGGATTGAACTCAGGACCTTGTGCTTGCGAGGCAGGCACCGGAACCACTGAGCTAACCCTCTGGCCCTCCACTGCAGAATTTTGCTCAGAGTTGCTCTGAATCCCAGGCAAGCTCCTGCCCTATTCTTTGCCTCAGTTTCTCTATTGATCTTCCTAGACAATATTTTATCTTAGTAACACCAGGTAAGCCAAACATGATTACACCTGTAACCCCAGCATTTGGGCGGCTGAGGCAGGAAAATTGCCACAAATTTGAGGCCAACCTGGGCTACATAGTGAGTTCAAAGTCAGCCTGAAGACGCTGTCTCAAGTAAACTAAACTGAACAAAATCAGAGGACTTCAATGGTCAAACAGACTCCTGAGCTGGCAGTACTGTGAACCCCCTCCAGGCCTGGCCTGACCCAGCAGCTCACAGATATTCCCCTTTTCCAGTTTTCTTGTCTTTTCCCCTTCATGTCAGCTGGGTCATGACAAAATGCCTCTTGCTTCAGCTCAGGCTAAAGTGACCTCATGTCTCACATCCTGAATCCCAGAGGGAAATGGAAAACTTTTGCCCGAGAGACCCCCCGCCAGAGTCCTCTCCACTGTCCTTGACCATGGCCCATGCTCTGGGCAGGCAAGGGACAGTCATGGGGAGATCAGTGTGTTCCTGGGCCAACCCAACTGAGGAGTCAGCAGGACACCTGAGAAGGACCCTGAGGACAGAAGCCACAGGCTGCCCCTAGATGAGCACAGGAGCCTGAAGCTCGTGGGTAGCTCACTTCTGCGTGCATTAGAAGGTCATCATCCATTTCTCTTTGGTTGTACAGAAGTGACACCCAAGTGCCACCATCATCATTGACTGGAAGTGACCACTGTGCCTGCCCCCTAGCAGAATGTCCCAGGGGCTGCTTTCTTTCTCTGGAAGGAAGAACCAGTTGCCACCTCCAGTGGCTCCTGCTCCTGCAGGCAGGTGCGGGGTTCCAAGGGGACCGACAGGTGGCAGCGCCGAGACACCGCTAGGCCTGGCCATGTGGGGGCTGTGACCCCCTGCCTAGAAGGGAACTTCCTCGCTTCAACTAAGCTCTCTGTCCCCCCAATACCCGGGACAGTGCAAGAAGCCTCACACAGAGGCTGGCACCCTGATGGCTGCTTCCTGGGCACCCAGTGACGGCCATTTCTGGGGACTGGTGGGTCCTGTCACTGATTTGCTGAGCTCGGATCTAGCAGCTTGGAGGTTACCCAGCTGGGCAAACAAGGCACTGTCAGGACTGGCCCAGGCTGCCCATCAGGGACTGTGGGTGCGAGGAGCAGAGCAGGCAGGAGTCCCTGAGCCTAGAGAACAGGAGAGGTCAGCTGTCCACGAGGACATGGCTGAGGCGGGTGTGGGTGCAGCAGTGGGACAAAGTGGGCTTGGGCTTCTGTGTGTTTGTCAAGACAGGGCTGGGATTTAGATGAGTGGTACCGCAAACAACCAAACAGAATAAAAATGTTCATTTACTTTTAAAAAATGCTTAAAAGGGGCTGGAGGGTTAGCTCAGTGGTTCCGGCGCCTACCTCACAAGCTCAAGGTCCTGAGTTCGATCCCCAGTAACCACATATAAAGCTGGGCGTGGAGACACGCCCACCAGCAATCAACACCGCATACCACAATGCCAGGCGTGGTGGCTCACGCCTGTAATCCCAGCACTCGGGAGGCAGGGACAGGAGGATTGCTGAGTTCGCGGCGGTTTGCCTGGGCACCATAGTGAGCTCAGGGCCAGCCTGAACTACAAAGCGAGACCCTGTCTCAAAAAGCAAAAAAAAAAAAAAAAACCTTAAAAACCACAATTGCCCTGCTCCTATCTTGTCGAGACAGGGCAGGCATGACAGCACAGCTCTGAAGACCCGGATGCCTGCCCATCTGTGGAAACAGGACTGAAGGAAGTATCGAAGGCCAGCCCTCTCCCTGGCCAACTCTGCCACCAGCACCTGACACTGTTAGGTCCATGCTAGCCGTGACCCTCTCACCCCATCCTGACCTCCGTCCTCAGCCTCCTCCCTGTCCCTGCTTGTCACGCCCAGCTGCATCCCCCATACCCCTGTGGCTACAGACCTTCACCACCCTGGCTTCCTCTGGAAGACATGAGATCAGGGGTCCACACACCCTGAGAACCACCCCCATGCATGCCTGACACATACGGCCAGCTCTCTCACAAGAAGGAAGGGATATGACGCAGGGGTCATGGTGAAGTGACACTTCTCAGGCCACCACGGCCCCCGGCCTCTCCACCTGTCCTGGTGCACTTCCAGAGCCCCAGACATCTGCTCTGACACTCTCCTGGCAGAGAATGACCTTCGTCCCCTGCCCTCCAGCAGGGCAGAAAGAAGAGGCCCCACAATGGCGTGAACCCAGCCCCACCTGTGTGATCACCTGAGAGCACCCTCCACCCCAAGCCCACAGCCCCCACAGGAAGAAGTCAGTGGCACCCGAGCATGGTGGATGATGGGATGACAGGTGCTTGGGACCCACTGCTGTGGGGCAACAGATGAAATACTCGGCACCCACAAGTTTAAGGAGGAGAGGTTTACTTTGGTTCACAGTGTACAGACCTTTCAGTCCATCCTCAGCTGTCTCCAAGGTAGCATGGCAGAAGCCATAGCAGAGGAGAAACAGGCCATGTTATGGCAGACAGGAAGCAATGAGCCTTCCTGCTCCTTTCCTTTTTTATTCCATCAAGACTACAAGCCTAACAGACCGGAGATTTAGCTCAATGGTTCCAGACCCTGCCTAGCAAGAACAAGGTCCCTGGTTTGATCCCTGGTAGCTGCATACAACAATACTGGGCATAGTGGCTCACGTCTGTCATCCCAGCATTCGGGAGGCAGAGGCAGGAGGATTGCTATGAATTCAAGGCCAGCCTCAGTCTCACATAGTGAGACCCTGTCTCAAAAAAAAAAAAAAAAGGACCAGGGATTTAGCTCAGTGGTTTTGGTACCTACCTCAAAAGTGCAAGGTCCTAAGTTTGATCCCTGGTACAAAAATAAAAAGCAAGAGGGCCAGAGGGTTAGCACAGTGATTCCAGCGCCTGCCTCGCAAGCGCAAGGTCCTGAGTTCGATCCCCGGTAACCACATACAATGCTGGGCGTGGAGACTCACGCCCACCAGCAATCAATACCACATACCACAGTGCCGGGCGTGGTGGCTCACGCCTGTCATCCCAGCACTCGGGAGGCAGAGACAGGAGGATTGCTGAGTTCGAGGCTTGCCTGGGCCACATAGTGAGCTCGGGGCCAGCTTGAACTACAAAGTGAGATCCTGTCTCAAAAAAATAAAAAAATAAATAAAAATAAAAAGCAAGAGAGAGAAAAAGAAAGAAATAGAACCAGAAAAATAAAAGGGTGTTAGTGGTGGTAGGAGAAGTATACAAAATGGTCCATCCATACCACATTCAACTGTGTGAAATGGTGCAGAAGAAACAGACAAGTGGAAGATGTGCAGAAATATTCATAAAGGTTCTCTTCTAAAGGTGACCTCAGTGGTTCCAGCACCTGCCTTGCAAGCACAAAGTTTCTGGTTCGATCTCCTGGAACCACATACAATTCTGGGTTTAGTGACTCACACCCATCAGCAATCAGTACCATATACCACAATGCTGGGTGTGGCAGCTCACACCTGTAATCCCAGCATTCAGGAGGCAGAGGCAGGAGGATTGCTGAGTTTCAGGCTTGCCTGGCTACATAGTGAGCTCAGTGCCAACCTGAACTACAAAAAGCAAGACACTGTTCCAAAAAGAGAGGGCGGGGGGAGGGAACTAGGATTACAAGTTTAAGAGAAAAAATTATAAGCCCCCTCTGATTTCTAAATGCTCCAGAGTATTTCTTTCTCTTTTTCTCTGAAAGGGTCTTGCTTTGTAGTTCAGGCTGGCCCAGAGTTCACTATGTACCCCAGGCTGGCCTCAAACTCAGCAATCCTCCTGCCTCTACCTCCTGAATGCTGTGATTACTGGCAGGAGCCACCATGCCTGGCACTGTGGGGATCAAATTCAGGACCTTGTGCCGGGCATGGTGGCTCACGCCTGTAATCCCAGCACTCAGGAGGCAGAGGCAGGAGGATCGCTAGTTCGAGGCTTGCCTGGGCTACATAGTGAGGCTCAGGGCTAGCCTGAACTACAAAGCGAGACCCTGTCCCAAAAAAAAAAAAAAAAATTCAGAACCTTGTGCCTGCCAAACACTGGAACCACTGAACTAAGTCCTCAGCCCAATGTGGCTACTTTTATACCACAGACTAAATAGGAACAATTCAAAGGGCCAGAAATGGTCATACTTTTTCTTTTTTCTTGAGACAGGTTCACACTTTGTAGTTCAGGCTGGCCCTGAGTTCACTGTGTAGCCCAGGAAAGCCTGGAACTCAGCAATCCTCCTGCCTCTGCCTCCCAAGTGCTGGGATTACAGGCATGAGCCACCATGCCCAGCATGATGTGTGATACTGATTGCTGGTGGGCATGAGTATTGTTGTATATGGTTACTGGGGGTGGAACCAGGGACTTTGCGCTTGCTAGGCAGGCACCAGAACCATCAAATATCTGGCCCCATACTTACATTTTTTTTTTTTGACGGGTCTCGCTTTGTAGTTCAGGCTGGCCCTGAGCTCACTATGCAGTCCAGGCAAGCCTCAAACTCAGCAATCCTCTTGTCTCTGCCTCTTGAGTGCTGGGATCACAGGCGTGAGCCACCATGCCCGGCACTGTGGTATGTGGTATGTGGTACTGATTGCTGGTGGGCATGAGTCTCCACACCCAGCATTGTATGTGGTTACCGGGGATCAAACTCAGGACCTTGCACTCATGAGGCAGGCACTGGAACCACTGAGCTAATCCTCCGGCCCCCCATACTTAAAATTTAAAAACAAAAAAATTTTTTTGAGGTACTGGGAATCAAACTTGGGCCCTTCTGCTTCCAAAGTAGGCGTGGCACAGTACCACTTGAGCTAAATCCCCTACCCTTAAAAAATTTTTTTTGAGACAAGATCTCTCCTATGTAGTCAGGCTGGCCTTGAACTCACAGCAGTCTTCCGGTGCCAGCCTCCCAAACTCTGAGATTACAGGTGTCCTTCCTGGCCAGCCTTTTTATTACTTTTGTTATTAAATTTTTTAAATTTAAAAATTAAAAAATGTTCCAGAGGTATAAGCATACTTTCTCTTATGTGGTATATAGTGTAACAAACATGTACAATGCAAGAGATTGTACTCCAAATAGGACACTGAAAAATATAATTTGAAAATAGAAATCACTCTTCAAAATGTCATAATTTATTACTCCTCAGATCTGAAATTTGCAAACTACCATTCTTACCTTTCACTCAGAGATGTGAATCAATGTCAAGTTGTGAATTCTGTGTAGCAACAGGCAGCAGTGGACTCATCTTTGAATTCTTTGGTTATTTTTTATTTACTTTTATTTCATTTTATTGTGGAAAACAGCAGCTCAGAAACATTAGAATTTTCAAACATGGGCAGAATTTGTGCCCAGGGGTGTTTATAGTCAGGGTGTTTATAGTCTGTTCTGGGACAACCCTGTGCTGCAGCTGTGCAGTGTGCTGCAATTCAATAACTCCCCCTAGAAGTTCTTCATTCCCGTGATTCATATTTATTCAGAACTGAACAAAAATTAGTTTCTTTGCAGTTTGAAAGAGGACCTTGTGGATTGCGGATTTAGCTCAGTGGTTCCTGCATCTGCCTGGCAAGTGCAAGATTTGGAGTTCGATCCCAGGTACCACATACCACAATGCTGGGCGTGGTGGCTCTCACCTGTAATCCCAGGACTCGGGAGGCAGAGGCAGGAGTATTGCTGAGTTTGAGGCTAATCTGGGCTACATAGTGAGCTCGGGGTCAGCCTAAAGTACAAAGCAAAACCCTGTCACAAAAAATTTTAAAGAAAGGAAGAAAGAATAAAAAACAAAAGAACAGAAGAATGAAAGAAAGAGCTCCTTGTTTGGTGCTCAGTCTTCAACTCTCATTTTGCAGTGTGGTTCAACTCTTCAGATCCATCTTCAGAAATGCACTTCAGTGCCAGGCGTGGTGGCTCACACCTGTAATCCCAGCACTCGGGAGGCAGAGGCAGGAGGATTGCTGAGTTCGAGGCTTGCCTGGGCTACATAGTGAGCTCAGGGCCAGCCTGAACTACAAAGCGAGACCCTGTCTCAAAAAAAAAAAAAATGCACTTCAGCCCTGAGTTCCCAGTGGCACCGTTTTACTGGAACTGAGGGGACAGAGACACACACAGGGGTGACTGCTTGTGAAAGTCCTTGTGGAGGATGAGCCAGAATGCTTAGAATGAACCTGACATCACCCCAGAGGACTAAGGCATTGATCCCAGCAGTTCATGAACCACAGTGCGGCTCTCAGAGTGCATTTTCCCAGCAGTGCAAATGCTGCTCGCTGCTTGAGCACCTTGCTTAAGCCTTTGTATCCAGGGTACCACAGACATCCTCCCCTGTGAGGGGACTTGCTGAGCAGAACTGCTGAGTCCCATGGAAGTCTCCAGGCTCCTGCTATCTATTTCAGGCTGGCCTTCAACTCCATATATAGTTCAGGCTGGCCTCAAACTTGCAGCAATCCTCCTGCTTCAGCCTCCTGAGTGATAGGGTTACAGGCATGCACCACTGTGCCTGGCTCAGATGAAACGTTTTAAAACTGTTCTCAACACATAAGAGCAAGTTACCTGATGTCAGGCCTGTCATGGGTACCTTACCCAAAAGTTCTTCAGTCACATTCAAAGTTTTATCATCACCAGAATAAACACAGCTATCTAGGGGTGCCCTTTACCACAACTGATTTGGCTGTTTGTGGAACCCTGTTCTGCAAGTTCTCAGCCACAGTGCCCACAACCAACCGCCGACAGTGTCACTCTGTCTCACGTCTGCAAATCCTTGTCGCTGTTCAGAGCACAATTTCTGCTGCACTCACAAGACATTCTTCATAAACTCCCTATCTGTGCAGGGTTTTAATGCCTGGGCAATTTTCTCACTTAATACTTAAACTACATTTCAGAGCAACATCGCTTATTTTATTCACATTCAAAAGCAAACCGTGTAGAAATTTGTCTTTTTTTCAGTTAATTTAGCTTCTTTTATACCTGTCTTTTTAGTCCACCACTATTGCTCTTACCAAGATTTGTTTCAGAATCGTGCAGTACATTATATTCTTTCCACACAGACAGATTCTGTGCACATATTAAATGTGTAGGAATGATCTTTACTTCCATAAAGAAATCAGCTCTCTTCCTTTTTTTTTTTTTTTTGAGACAGAGTCTCGCTTTGCAGTTCAGGCTGGCCCTGAGCTCACTATGTAGCCCAGGCAAGCCTGGAACTCAGCAATCCGCCTGTCTCTGCCTCCGGAGTACTGGGATTACAGTGAGCCACCATGCCCGGCTCTCTTCCTTTTTTTTGAAAAGTGTGGCTTTCTTGTTCTCTCTTGCTTTCCACTTTTGGAGTGCTAGTTTGGTGGTCATGAATATCTTCAAGTGCTCTTTGTCATGTAAATATCTTATTTCTGCATCAATTTTGAAAAGTAGTTTTGCAGAGTATATCAGTCTGGGTTGGAGAATGCTTTCTCTTAGGGCTTGAAATTCTTTACCCCAAGCTGTACTTGAAGGTTTGTTTGAGAAGTCTGTTCTGATTCTGATGGGCTTCCCTTTATAAGTGACTTGTTTCTTTTCTCTAACAGTTTTCAATATTCTGTTCTTGTGTTGAATTGCTGGAATCTTGACTATGGCTTGGTATAGACTTTGTTTTGTTTTGTTTTTAGGTAGCATCTTGTTTTATAGTTCAGACTGGCCCTGAACTCTCTATGTAGCCAAGGCTAGCCTCAAAATCCCGGCTATCCTCCTGCCTCTACCTCCGAGGGCTAGGATTACAGGCACGAGCCACCATGTCCAGCATTTTAATATGTGGTTCGAACTAGGGACCTTGTGCTTGCCAGGAAGATGCTGGAACCACTGAGCTAAATCTCTGGCCCTAGACTTTTTTTGATCATGGCTAACTGGAATTCTATATGTCTCACTTACCTATATGTCAAATTTTTTTTCTATGCTTTGGAATTTTCTGTCATTGCTCCTGTTAACAGGTTTTTTATGTCATTTATGCTATCTCTTGCTTTTTCATTGACTCCAGTCACTCTTATGTTATTCCTTGCATCATCTATTTGCTATAACACTGATTTTTCATGGCCTCTTGCTATTTTTAAGAAGTCTTTCTTTCTTTTTTTTTTAATAGAGTCTCCCTGCGTAGTTCAGGCTGGCCCTGAACTCACTATGTAGCTCAGGCAAGCCTCAAACTCAGCAATCCTCCTGCCTCTCCCTCCAAAGTGCTGGGATTACAGATGTGAGCCTCCATGCCCAGCATGGTGCTATGTGGTACTGACTGTTAGTGGGCGTGAGTCACCACACTCAGTATTGTTATATGTGGTTGCCAGGGATTGAAACAGGGACCCTTGCTTGATAAGCAGGCCCTAGAACCACTGAGCTAAATATTTGGCTCCAAGAAATTAGCTCAGTGGTTCCAGCAACTGCCTCGTAAACGCAAGGTCCCAAGTTTAACGCCCGGTACTACACACCACAATTCTGGGCATAGTGGCTCATGCCCTGTAATTCCAGCACTCAAGAGGCAGAACCAAAAGGATTGCTGTGAGTTCAAGGGTGGCTCTGGGCTATATAGCGAGCTCAGGACCAGCCTGAACTACAAAACATGACCCTGTCTCAAAAAAAAAAAAAAAAAAAGATTTCTTTTCATGATTGCTAACCACAGTCCTCTTTTATATCCAATATTCTACCTTCACATTGGCTCTTTCTGCTGAGTACACATTCAATGGAATTTTAAATCTCCTGGATATCTGTTAGAATCTGTTTCATGGATTCCACTTTTTTTCTTGTGTTGAGTTTTCATGGTTTCCATCATTTTCCTAAACTCCTCTATTTTTTAAAAAATCTGTACTCGAGTTACTAATCATGTCTTTCATCATTGTAATTACTTGAGAAATTATTTCTGATTTTATTTTTTTCTAGAGCTTTGTACATCTACATTGTTACTGCTGATGTCATCACTTTGGCGTCCAGGTGAGTGGCTTTCAGATTGTTCCACTCCACTGATCCTGGCCTTTTTTTTTTTGAGACATGTTCCCACTTTGTAGTTCAGGCTGGCCCTGAGCTCACTATGTAGCCCAGGCAAGCCTGGAGCTCAGCAATCCTGCCTATGCCTTCCAAGTGCTGGGATTACAGGCTTGAGCCACCAAGCCTTGCATTTGTAGTATGTGGTACTGATTGCTGTTGGCCGTGAGTCACCATGCCCAGTATTGCTGTGAAGTTACCAGGGATTGAACCAGGGATCTTGCATTCACTAGGCAGGCACTGGAACCACTGAGCTAAATCTCCAGCCCAGCCCCTGAGTTTGCCTTTGGGGAGCTGGAACTCTGAGTGTACATCTAGTTTAAGTGTCATCTAATTTTTTTCCTTCTTTCCTTTTTTCTGTCTTTCTTTGTTTAATTCCTGGGTTGATGCTTCTAAACTGCTTATGGCAGGTAGCTTTATTGATAGTGTTTAGAACTCTTAAGAAATAAGTACATCTCAAAAATATCTTCCAGGTATAGCTAGCTGACTTTTGGGTTTTAAATCTGTTGTGAGGTAATCTGCCACCTTTAATCATATGAACAAGATTTGTGATTATAACACAACCCAGAAAACTATATGTGCCCTCAATATGGTAATTTTACTGTTTTACTCTCAGGATGAAACTTTAAAAGGAGCTAGGAAAGCTGAAGATGTAGCTCAGTGGCACTGTGCCTGCCTGGGAGTTCAAGATCCCGAATTTGATTCCCAATACTGAAAAAAAATTTTTTTAAGGAGTTGGGGGGAAAATAGAGAAATGGAAGAAGAAGTTAGGAGCAAGGCTAAAGGACAAAGGAGGATTATGTGAATTTTGGGAAACTGATGAAGGAGACAGGAGAGAGAGAGAGAAGGAAGAAATAAAAGCAAGAACAGACAAAAACAACAAAAAAACTAAAAACAGTGCTGTTCCACATAATGAAGGAAAAAAGAACCAAGAAAGAAAAAAGTCCACTTCAGGGTGCATCTCTGCTGTTACTGGTAGTGTGGGGAGACAGAGCCAAGATCCAAGCTTTTTTTTTTTTTTTTTTTTGCTTTTTGGAGACAGGGTCTCGCTTTGTAGTTCAGGCTGGCCCTGAGTTCACTATGGTGCCCAGGCAAGCTGCCGCGAACTCAGCAATCCTCCTTTCTCTGCCTCCCAAGTGCTGGGATTACAGGCGTGAGCCACCATGCCTGGCATTGTGGTATGCGGTGTTGTTGGTGGGCGTGTCTCCATGCCCAGCATTATATGTGGTTACCAGGGATCGAACTCAGGACCTTGCGCTTGCGAGGCAGGTGCCGGAACCACTGAGCTAACCCTCCGGCCCCAAAATCCAAGCTTTAATCCCAACAATCCAGCAGTAGGGTTATGGTGGGGTAGTAGATAACCCCAGCAAGCCTGCACTTTAGTTGAAGTTCAGGCTGGTTTCTGGCTGTGAGGCTGGAGTCTGATTTGTTCAGCCTATAATGCTCCATGTGCCTCCAGCTAGTTTGAACTCAGCTCCTTGACCCCTTGCCAATTTAAACTCACTGTGCCTTACACTGACACCGGGAGCCACTAGATGGAGCCAGCCCCCAACTGGTCTGAGTTTCAAACTCAGTAGGGCCCTCTCCAAAATGGCTACTGTCCAATTGCCCTCTCATGGGTAATGTCTGAACCTGAATAACTCACTAGCCACGGCAGTCCACTGTATCCACTGCTCTATTCCACTGGTTTTCTTCATGGAGGCCTTTGGGGTCACCAGTAGTTACCATGAATCTACAGGTTCAAGTCCCACCTTCTGTGCAGTGAGTCAGCTCAGGGAATAAGCACTACTTGCCATCTCCATCTTCACTGAGTTTTCTCTCCTTGCTCTCTTCATGGGCTTCAATTCTTGCTTCAGATTCTTGCTGATCCTGGGGACCCACTTCCCTCCTTTTCCTACATTGTTTTATTTTATCATCTGGACAACAAATCCTAGAGATGATGTTTCTCTTTTTTGCCACTTATCCTGGAAGACTCCTACTTTTGAAAGAAATAAATGAATTATATTTTTTTCTTTTGTTTTGTTCTGCTTGTGCTTTGTGAAAGAGGCTCTCAATATGTAGCCCAAATTGACCTCAAATTTGCT